>JAHWFP010092618.1:0-15565 GCA_023313725.1 Lithobius niger | reverse complement strand
TAATTTAAGGAACCCGCACGCACCTGTAAACCAAACAATTAACTTTATGCGGCCAGGATAATCAATCAGAAAACATTTTCTAATTTATGGATTTAATTGATTAGCCTACTGCTTCATTTCGAAAAAAAAATTTCAAAATTTTGCAATATTTGTGAAACGGTATGTAGGCTATGCATTTATTTCAGATTAAAATAATTGAATTTTGGTTGCATTAAAAAAAAATCAAAATCACAACAGGTCTATTTTTTTTTTTTTTTTCCATTTTATGAACAAAACAAAGCCTCAACTCTTGCAAGTCATCTAGTCTTTTTTTTTGCTAGTTTTTGACGCCATCATTAAACTGTCATACTTTTCAAATTTAACCCCTTGGCATCCAAAAAACGATTTAACGTCACTTCAAAACCTTTTCTAAAACTCAGACGAACCCCTGAATTCAAAGCTCCGTTTGCAAAGAAAAACTGCCAATTGCGTACAACAGGTGTAATTACTAATTACTGACTGAATTAGGTACTTGGGCACACTTATTTTGAATTTATTTAATTTAAAGGGATATACCTCCCAGCGCCATGTTTTTCGATATACCACATCAAGTACGGCCCCAAATGTCTATTTACTTACCGTTAGTCAATCCCTCGGTAAAAATCTGTTTTAAAATGTGGCATCTAGGAGATTGTTTGTTGAATAATTGTTAACTTTATTTACTGCGTCCCGCAGTATATGATCCTTTGCGTGCTACAATAATCATGACGTTTCATCTCTGTGTATGTACTAATTTTCAAATAATTACCGTGAGATCAAAAATCTAAAAGACTAATGCGGTAAAAATTAAAATTAATTATTCCAATAGATCGCCGAAGCAAAATTATAAGACACTAGCCAAGAAAATTATACATTGTGACGCTAAAATACGAGAATCATTCCGGTTTGTGACGACACAATCTTTAACGTGATGCTGTTACATGTACTTTTCCCTAAGCCAACTAAGACAGCAGTGTCGTTCCTTGCTGCGAGGAACGTACTACCACCCCAGCCGACCTTAGCGCTGGTAAATGCGGGGATAACAATCTGCACGTGGCTGTTACAAGGCAGACCAGGTGTACCTTTAATATTTTGGATTTATTTATTTTAATACCATCTTTTAATTACCTCAGTTGATGTTTTTGTTGGTCGTGTCGTCAAAATTGACATGAAATTGCTTTTGTTTGCTAAAAGTAGTCCATGGTTTGAGCTGTCGTAACTTGACAACGCAACACATGGTTGCTGCCTTGGTCCCGTAGGAAAGCTGGGATTTCCCCGATTCGTACCTTTGAATGGCTCGTGACTACCCATCGCGTTGGGGATCAGTCTCAAGTGACGTCACGCGAAGCGAATCAGGTCACAGCTCCATTGGAGCTAACAGGTGTGTTTCTCTTGGGATTACCCGACTAGCTACGAGTGCAATGGCGACAGAAAACTGATTGCTTTCAACGATAGTGAATTGCGGACAAATGGCTTTAATAGTTTCGGAGAACTGTTGTTTTTTTAATTACGGGCGGTAATGAAAATCGAAAATCTCCGTGTTGACAAAAACGCGTCCGAAAGTCGGCGTTAGTTAGGCTAAAAATCGTTGCTCCCACCTGATAAGCAATAGTGTGAAGGTTTATAGGCTCCTTTTCCATTTTAGTTCTGCATCGTGACTGCTGATTTAATTTTTTAATGCTGTGAAACAGCATCTTTCTTGTGATTTGCAATGACGAACTAAAACACTTGTCAAGCGCTCACGTGAAATCCGAAGCGATCGGCGGCGTCCCTGTTGAAATCGCGCATCAGCCAATGAGAGCACGCAAAATCGGTCACGTGGTGCCAACCAGCCAATAATGGAACGCGATTTTCAAATGCTTTGGAAAGTTAGCCTGAAACGGCTAGAAACGGCCTACTACAATACGCCTGATTGGCCAATGCCAAATGGCCATCGAGAACATATGTTGAGAGGCCTAGATTCAGGGGAATTCCAGCTTTCCAACTAATACAAGATGGCAGCGCCCAGTCAAATAATTCGACCGCTACCGCTGATCAAAAATGACCAATTTTCTGCTTTTTAACTTACGAAAAAAGAATGAGAAAGGCATTTTTGCAGTTTTTAGTGAGCCACACTCAACTGAAGTGCTTTTAATAAAATTGTAGATATTGGTAACTACGTTTTTTTTTTTTACAGAAATCGATGCACATCATGTCAGGAATTTCAGCGTTTCGCATTTCGATATTTTGGCGGAAAATTGCTTTTTTCGACCCATAGTTTACCTTCACAGCTTCGACGTATATATACGTCGTTACAGTGTTTGGGATGATTTTTTTTGGACGTATATATACATTCATACTGCTTAAAAGGAAAAGAAAAATGTGGAGCATTTTCATAGCATTTTGAAAATAAATAATAAAATAAAAAGCCGGGTGGCCTGGTCCTTTTTCGACCTTCGAAATGCCCGAGAACCAAACTTATTTTTTTTCCCGGCCTTATTTTTTTTATTTTTCCAGGAAAAGCCAAAGAAAGTGCCAAAACTTTGCAGGCCATGAAGGAATACATGAAAGAAATGGATAAGGAATTGGTTGGAACAGCAGTCGACAGGGAAGCTAATGAAGAACCTTCGACTGAACTTACGGTAAGGAAGGAATTTTTTTTTTTTTTAATTATTTCCAACGTATATCTGTTGCGAAGTAAGTTGGATTATACAATGTGAAGGCCACTCAACGCTGCTTTAGTCCAGAAGGAGAATAATCACAGGATGATTGTTTTTCCGGAATTTTTTCCTCGTACTGTTAGTATTGGTTCAGGGCTGCTCTAGAAGTTGGCTGGAGAGCTGTTGGAGGTGTGGGTTCCAACCCCAAGTGGTTAGCTGCTGGAGAGCTGCCCCTTTTATACCCAGTGATGTTCCCTTAGTAGTTAATAGGTGGAGCCATTGAAGGTCCCATAAGCCTCCACTGCTTTCCGCCACCTCCTGTGATGATGAAGTTACGCAGGACGTTGTATTTGTGGAGTAAGTGTTTTGGACAAGGGGGAAGGTGAGGGTCAGTAAATTTGTGAACTCACACATATATTGGAATAACTATAAAAACGGGAAAATAAAGAACCAAAAAAAAAGTCATCAGAAACTAGGATAATTCGGACTAATTTCATGAATTTCACGGAACAATTGCTGGATTTTGCCAAATTGTTACCCTTTTCATTGGTAACGAAGAGGGAAGGGGTACGACGTTTGTTTCGTCACTTTCTGAGGTGGGGTTTGCAAAGTGTGATGGGGGAAGGGAGCCAAAACATTTGGTAAAATTTGTGTGACATCATTTGCATATAGCCACCATTACTTTGCATGCAAACATGACAGCGGTGCCATCCAGTAGGATATAAAGAAACTACTAATCTGGCAACAAATGAGTTGCAAATTACGAAAGCCCATATATCATCCCAATCTATACACTTGTGCCAACAGTAATCTTATCCAACACTATTTACAATATTTTATCAAAAACGCCCTAACTCATTCTACTGTAAAACACTATATCGATCAAATAAATTTACTCTACACTCACAAACGCACGCTTTCACACCAAAGATAGTCCTCTGTTTACAAACTTTCAACTACTTTCTGTTGTTTTATCAGGCACCCTAAAAGTTCATCAGGCACCTTAAAAGTTACAGATACAGGAACAGGGTTTGTACAGATATTGGAAAATACTTGAGAAAATGTCTACACTGGAAAGTACTGGAATGTACTTAAAAATTTAGGTATTTACCAGTATAAAGATTTAATTTTAAACTAAAGTTAAACTACCGGTTTTCTCCTGCAATTAAAACAAATTTGACATAACTATTAACACTTGTCGTACACATTAAAATATACTGGAAAATGCTTGAAAAACAATACTGGTGTGCTGTACAAACCCTGGTTACAATCTTGTACATGGTTCGAATTCAAAACAGTCGCTCTCTGCTGTTTCCTATATTCGACCGAATACAGGAGGGAGCAGACAGTGGCAGGTTCGAATGCAAACCATGTACAAGATGCAAGTAGCGTCGAATGCAAGATTATAAACAAGTGTAGTGAAAGAAGGCATTCTATATGCCGACGAAAACATGATTACCTGCAATTTACAGCATTGCTTCTTCTAGTGAACTTAAGAAGAACTTGTAGGACTGTGCCTGCCAGCTCGGTAGCCTCAGTGCACATGCGTGATACACTCCTATAAAAGCGCTGGACTAGGTTTAATTTTTCTTCTCTAGCCTCCGCAGTACGTGGTTCCAACTTCGGCTGCATTCTTCATCTCTTATTCCTTGCCTCGTCTGGCCTTTGGGTTGCCAAGCCTTCGCTTAAGGATACAGCTTCCTTCCCTACGCTCCTGCTTGTTAGTAGGGTCCTGCTCCACGGCCCTTCGTTCCTTCTCTATTGTTCAATCTCTTTCGGTCTGGTGTTGGCCTGTCGCACCCTTGTCGGCGGCGTTCGGTCTCTCTGGAGCACTTCTGCGTCACCGATGTGCCGGTAGATGTCCCTGCGTAGCTTGCCAGATCCGTTCCTAAGCTTCGTCTTTGTTCTCTTCCCAGAGTTAACACTTTATCGCCATGTGTGCCTGTCAAGTGTTATATTCGTTGTTTCGTGATGGACCCTCCTGATCCTCCTCGTTCACCAAGCCCCCAACATTGTAAATGTCCTGCCTTCGTTTCTGGACAAGTTCACCTAAATCCCCATTTGATTTGCAAATGCCACCGGTCGTGCAGCTATCACATGAATCCTTGTTCCATTTGCAAGACTGTCGACCCGGACACTTGTGCCTGGATCGAAATCAACCAGAAGAAATCACGGATTCGTTCTGCCCAGAAGGCGCGCAAGAAGGCCGAGGATCTTCTCGCTGATGGGGCTGCATTGAAAGACACTCCTTCATCTGCTGCTAAACACAACATTCATCGTCTTTCAAGAACCCACCAGCTTCACTTCCGTCTACTTCCCGTCAGAAACTCAAGAAGATGACAAGCCTCCCTACGAGTCAGCTTGATCTCCCCCTTCGCTTAGCGTAGCATTCAACTTTGTCGGCCACGTTTCCCGTTCAGAACCCTCCAATTCTACCTGCAGTGATTGTGCCACCAGTAGTTCCGCCACGATTGGCTCTGATTCGTTATAGGCGCCCCTCGTTCGCACTTTCTTCAAACGGCAACAATGTTTCCGGCCCAATAGCTTCGAATGCCGGTTCCCTGTTGGACTACGCTGCAACCTTGCATGCAGCCATCTGTCGTGGGCTACAGCTGTCGCTTCACGATCTCGCCCACTTAGACCTAAACATTTCAGCTGTGCTATACGCAGTTCGCAATGTCTGCGGAAACGAATGTCCTTCATGCAACCAACGACATCCTTACTACAGAAGCTTCTTGTTCTTTAACCCTTTACTTCACGGACATTTACGAGAACGTTCATCCCCATTTCCTCGTGAAAATAACCAGTTTCTCCACAGTTGTGCATCACAGTTGAAAATTAAGCTGTAACTTTTCAACTGTTCGCAAGTTTTTATTTTTAATTCTAAAACATACAGGCAGCTTCAATACCATGACTTAAAAAATGTAATAAACTGCTTAATAACTACGTCTCAGTAATTTGAAGTGCGAGATACACGAAATGCGTAAAAATGCGTATATGTGTGAATCCTGTAGAAGCGTAGAAAAGCGTGTATGTGAAGGAAAGGGTTAAGACAGGTCTATGAACAGCGGGTCAGGTTGATCCTTGCAAAATTCCAAAATTCAGTTGCTTTCTCTGCTGCCACATAACCCGGGTCCTTTTTGGCGTTTTCACCACTGTTCCATTTCCGCCACCCGCAGGACTCCGAATGGTCGTTCCCCTATTATTGCGAAACTCCTTTGCAACGTACCATGTCAACCCCACGACCCTCGTCACGTTGTTCCAACCACTCCTTCGTTTTCCCTGGCTACTAATTCCCGTGAGGATGTCCTAACTTTGGGTATCGCACTGAAACCTGCTGCTTGCACCCTCCTCTTGTTCGGGTCCTTCGCCTTCGGGAACAATAGCTACAGTTAAGGACTCTTCGTCTTCAATCGATCATGTGGTGTCAGGATGGGCTTCGGCATCTGCTTCTCCTTCGCTCACCAACTTTAGTGCATATTCTGGTTTGGCAATGTGATGATGCCACACAGTTTATGCCCGTTTTCCCATGCATTGTGCGATACTCCAACCATGCCACACGGCAGTTAATCTGTGCACCGTGCCGTGCTCAGGGGGTTGCTTTAGGTTTCTGTGTCCACCCGTAATAACCATTTCTGCCCTTCGCAGTTTCATCCTTCCCAGCTGCGCTGAGGAGCCGGCACCACGTTTCTTTTGCCAATTTTCTTTAAAAAAAAATAATAGACCCCACAACAACAACACAGACTGCCTTAATTATACTACGCAACATGATGACTCTGCATCACAGTGCCACTCTTCTTCTGACATTTGTCCTCCCCATCTACCGCAAATTGAGTCAACTGAACTCTCCACATCCTAGCACAAGTGCTACCCAACGACATGCCGTCAAGCACAGATGTTACAAGGTTCCTCCTTCGTGTCCCTGTGATCCTTCTGCAAACTAGCTTACACCCTTCTGAACCTCAATGTTATTACTTTTGGACATTACCTCCTGCGCCTCTGATCCGAGGCTCCGGCTCTTCAGGCACTCCTGAACTTCAAGTGTCGTTTGTTTACTCCATCGCGGCCCTGCCGTTCTTATATTGTTACTTCATTTATATTCCTCTAACGGGGCATTCTTGTTCCCTTTGGCATGTGTTCCTTGGCCTCCATCCTTTCCCCTGCTGATCATGCGTTATAACATTTGGTGGACCACCGCCACCTTCGATCGAACTTTTCCGCATCTTCGTTCCTGTGCCCGTTCGTCTTCGTCACCTCTGATTGGACTCTGCCACATTTTCGTTCCTACGTCCGTTCACCTTCGTCACACCGACTAACAAAAACAGATGTTTCCTCTAGGGTTCTGTCGTCAAGAAGATGCTTCATCCTGAACATCTCCAAGTGAGGACATCCCGACGCCTTGGAAACTGAAGGTAATTCGGCTTGCCTGGTATGGCTCTATGACAGTTTACACCTTTGCCCCTCTGAACCTGTAAGCCTCCCATTCCTGTGCTCCACCCTAAAAAAAAAACCCACACTGCAACAAACTAACCATCATGTGTGATGACTTCAAGACATCTGTAAGGTTGGAACAAACCTTTTTCTACGGAGCGGGGATTACGTGTCACGGGGTCCTGGAAGGACAACACCAACCCGGGATTTCACTCCTTCGTTGTTCTTCCTTCGCTTCAGGTTCTTAAAGTCTGTTGACTCTGGGGATGCCAGCTCGTAGCTCTGGGGCACTTGTTATATTGGCCCCACCACTGTTAGTGACAAGATCTACTGCAATGCTATAAATTGCAGGTAATGGCCGTCAATTGCCATTGTTTGGCATTTTAAGGGTGCCGGTAAGCGTTGTTGTGGTTTATTGTTCTCAGTGACCAAGAATGCAGTGATCTTTTCGAAAATTAAAAACGTTGTTATGAACACACCAAAATGGCTAATTTTACCGTGAGATTTTTCTGCTATTTTGTGAACTTGTGGGTCATTCATTGTAACCAGGAGCAAGCTTTTATTAATTTTGCAGGTAATGTATATTTTTGTCGGCATATATAAACATCAACATACAGGGGCATTTTGGTTTCCATTGCCTAACCGAAAATATATATTACCTGTACCCGCCTTACCTCCTCTCTTGAGTTACCACCGAAACAATTGAGAAGAACGAAAGATGAAATCCGATCCTGCTCCGGCGCTTTTATAGGAGGAGTGCGTCATGCATGCGCACTGAGGCTATCGAGCTGGCAGGCATAGGTCTGTAAGTTCTTCTCTCGGGAAGATTGCATTACAAGAAGAAATGCTATAATTACAGGTAATGAGTATTTTTGGTTAGGCAATAGAAACCAAGATCAATCAGGTGCCCCTGGTATTTTGACATTTTGCCACTGCACAGTTACTCTACCTGGTGTCAGTTGGAGAAATACTGCACAAACAGTCTAAGCATTTCTGAACAGCCTAGGGTCGCATTAAGGTGGCGATTTTCACACAGACAGTTATAAAGGTAGCCCATACGGGTGCTGGCTTAGAGCTCAACATAAACGAAGCCATCTCGCACCCCTGCTGGCTCCAAGCTGAAAATATTAAATGCTGTTCCTCATGTTTACTATGTTGCTGGACTGTTGACCAACCTGTTTCACTTCAGTTTTTAATAAAATTAACTAAAAACCACCAAGTTACCATCCAATCACTGCAAGAGATATGGCTGACAGCAATGCAGTTCTCTGTGTACGAACAAAAGATTCTATCGTAAGTCACGCACATTACTCCCTGGATGGTATTCTTGGTAAATATACGTGGAATAAGTAAGCGATCATGTATAGTTGAAGTGTAAAGCTACCAATCTGTCATGTCAATGTTTTAATTGTTTATGTTGCAGGATGCCAGTAATAATATTAAGAGTAGCGAAGAAGGCCTTGACAACCTCAGCCCAGGTGATATGGATTTGTCATCTTTAAGGAACATACTGGAATCGTACCGTTGCCAACAAGGCCAATCTGGTCCCGTTTCTAATCTGCTTGGTACTATGGGCATTGAGCTTCATCCACAAAATCAGTGATTTATTTGTTCAGGCTACTTAAATTACAGGGCTGCACACTTGCTTGTTAACAGTGAATATTTTAAAGGCCAGTCACAAGATTCGAACCTGCATTCACTTGGTTTGGAGACGACGCTGACCTCGGGGCGTGCTCGGGGTCCGCTAGTGGCGTGCGTAGGGATTTTTTGTTTGCCATCTTGTAGTGGTACACGTTTGTGTACGCCGGAACTCTGGCTTTACTTGACCTTCCAATTAAATACCTTCTTCCGAGGGTTTTCTAATGTTGCGTATTGCAAAATTGCTACCTTCTACATGACTCAGTTTTGCAATATTAGACAAAACTTACATAAATGTTGCAAAACACATCCATTTTCTTTTTTCCTTTCATGGAAATGGTTTTGCTACCTTCGCTCAGCAGTACAGAATATTGCAAGAGCTACATATGCATGAGATACCTGCTGGCAGTATTGGTGCAATCCTTATAATTTCATTTACTGTGATGTCTCCCTACACTTATTACATGACAAGTGAATTTCAAATCGATATACTTGAAACCACACATTTGTTAGGCCATTTAAAGAAAGTTTTTTCCATGCACATGTTTTTTTTTCACTCTCCTTCATAAAGGAAAGATGAAAACAAGCCAAACAGCAACAAACACATAAATAACGTAGTTGGGAGAGCCACCTTTATGCACTTAGTTGTCAGAGTGGCAACCCAGATCACTGACATGCTAACTCTTCCACTAGAGTGGGTCATGGCACTCGATGAAACTTAGGTATATAACGTTGGCTTACCATACTATGTTATTTAGAGTCCAGATTTACAGTGATTTGTGTAAATTCACTTGTTTATTTGTTCTCCTTCACGTCTGCTGAAGATTTAGCCTAGCAATGATAAAGCATGAATGTTGTCAGAAAGTGAAAATATAGTAAAGGCGATGCCGTGTCACAGTGTCCGTTGCCCGTCTCCGGCAAAGCAACGCTTCAAAACGGTGACCCATGCCACACCTTTTCGCCCCTTTATTTTGCTTTCCCCAGATAAAAGGAATGGAAAACTATGCTGGGCATATTGAATTGGGGTCTTTTTTGCCACTAAAAGCAACTTGTGCGAGTGCTTGTTTTGCTACTAGTTATTTACTTGAATTATTCGTTTCAACTTTCGATGGTCATTGCGTTTTGATTGACTGACAGACAACTCCACACATCAGTCAGACGAATATGAAATTATTCGAAACGAGTCTTGACATGCGGCAGAGACATGTATTGGATGACGCACAAACAGTGTGACGTGGCATAGCCTTTAATCTTGTAAATTTCTAAACTCACCTCTTGGACGGAAAGTGTAAAACAAATTTGTTTTTGTTGCAACAAGCCAAGCTACACACACAGCAAGCAAAGATCATTAAAAAAAATGTTCAGATGGGGACCTTTAGACGGTGCCTGAGAAACTCTTTAAGTGGCGTAATATTTGTTACATAAGGCTACGAAAAAAAATTGTTTGGTTTATGGGCGAGATTGCAAATTGAAGCACCAAGCGTTTTATTTAATTTAAATGACCACCTTACTTCAACAAGTAAAGGTGAAAGCGTGTGTAGAAAGCTTAAAAATATATAAAATATGGCAAAAAAATGTAATAGGCTATACCCTATTGCTAATAAGTTATTAGTCATCTAGTATTCATTTTTTTTCCTAAAGTTTTTGGCACATAACTTCTTAATGGTTTAAGCTTAGAGGTCTGAAATTAGCACCATTGCTCGCGTCGAGCCAGTTAAAATGGTGTATTGGAATGTCAAAAACGGTCAAAATTTGGCGGAAATATGATTTTTAGCGCATGGACCAAGATTCAAATAAAAAATTTTGACCCGCGATAATTTAAGGCACCTGCACGCGCCTGTAAACCAAACGATTAAGTTTGCATGGCGTAATGAGACATTTGACTGCTGTGCCATAATACTTAAGACTTTGATTAAATTAATTTAATCAATTTGATACTTCCTGATTAGACTAGTAAGAACAAACACCGCCTTCCAGATGAACAAAATTGTTTATTGCAATTTACCTCTGAACGGTGCTAGTCCCACTTGGAAAGTTTTGTGACCCAAGGGACGACTTATTACTTAACCCCTAGCTCTCTTAAAAGGTTAAACCAAGTGGTAGGGCTAGCCTCAGGGTATAGTGGGGGGACGCACTTCCTAGCCAAGGTAAGGGAAAGGAATTATTTGAATCCACCCTACTTCACTTGAGGTACGGATGCAGATGCAAGGGTTCTACTTCCTATCCCCATCTAATGTGACCCTTGTTGCTTGTTCCATCAGACTAGAAAGATGCATGTGTGACCTCAGACGAAGTAGGAATAACCAATGATGTAATGGATAGGGTTCGCAAAAGATGCTTGAAGTTCTTAAATTTGTTAACTACGTCCTGAATGTTCTTCAGCTAGGGAACAATAACTTGCATGTTCGTTGTAAAATGTTGAGCTACCTTTAAATTTGTTGCTGTAAGAGTTTTCATCAGTTGTTTACAGGGCTACTAAAATGAATCTAGGGGGGGGGGGGGACGACTTTGTCTGGTAAAACTCTACACTGTGCATGGAAAAATTCGAGCCAAGGCGCTAACCTAACCAACACTGAATAGAAGCTAAGTAGCCTTATTCGAAAAAATTATGTTGGTTTTGGAAAAAGTCCTTGAAGTTTTTTTTGTGTGTGATCTTGTGCGAATCCTAAATGGAATTAGTGTTGCCCTGAGGTCTTAGTTTGTAGTGGAAGCTAGGTTTTATGGAAGGTTCAGGATGATACCAAAATTTATAATTTTGTTGCCAGAGACCATTAATGCGTGTCAAATGTAAGCTAAAATGGTGCTTGAATCTCATTATACACATTTTCATCTCATGCTTACACTGCCGTGTTTTCTCAAATGAGAATTTTTTTTGTTTGAATCAAACGATGTTTGATGTTATACATCTTGCTTGTACTTTGTTTATTAAAATGTCTTTTGCTGCAATTTTGCCACCCAATTTTTTTTTTTTTTCTGTATTGGCCCAAACTCGTCTTGCTGGTAATGAGGACAAGTCTGCTTCTGTAATTCAACCGTTAAATAAATGGAGGCTTGGAGTACGTACTCGTCACTCGACCGTGCGACAAGGTGTGTACTTCAGGAATTGCGTCGGAGCCTGCACGACGCGGCAGCCATTTTACATGTTGGTCGATACAAGGACGTTACGACTCTTTTTTAAAAAGATCTGCAATTTGATGGATCAAATCCGGATCTTAACCGATTTCAAAATAAAACCTTTGTTGATTGTTTCAGTCCCTTCGCATTTTAGACAGACGAAATTTTCTCTCTAGCTGAGTAAAGTTTAAAGACAACTTCTGAACAGTTTATGCTAACCATTTGAAATTATCTCCATTGGAAAGCTGGTGAAAAAAACCGCTTCAAATGGTTTATTGGAAATGTCGAAATAGGCCAAAAATTAGCGAAGTTATTGAAAAATTGTCTAGACATTAAAAACTTTGTTGAATCCGAACCCTAAAGATCCAGCCGATCGCTAATTGTGACCTTTAGGCCTAACGAGTGTCACCCAAATAGTATTTACCTTTTTTCTGAAGAAGATTTTCAGGGAGGGGTGCCTCAGATAAGTATATCGAAAATATCACTATTTAATTAATTCTAGCTTGTATTTACACATTATAAATCGCACAAATTACGCTCATTTTGCAAATTTTCTGTTGGCAGGTATTTTCGTTGGGCACAACAAATATATGTTTCTATATGCCATTCGATGATATAGTAGATTACCAGAAATTTGTAGCATTCCCTCTCTCCATTAGGTCACTTAACTTGTAACACAGTGCGCATGCGCGGGCTCGTCTATAGAAGATGCCTGGAGGGCTACCATCTTGTCGCTGCTCAGGACAGGTTTTTATTTCCTCGATCATGTCTTCAGTTTTCATTGGTGACGTACAGAGGGGAGCAAAGTGTTAGGTCTGCTAACGATGGTCAACTACAACAATTAAGATTTGTGCTATTGTTATGTTCCATTGAATTGACGGTAACAATACCAACATTTTTAATTGTTGGTTGATCCTTGATAGCAGGCTAAACTTTTTGCTCCCCCTCTGTACCTCTTGCAAAGGATGGTCGTCCTCTTCCAGCACGACGGGGTTTGTTGCCTCTTCATCTGACATGGACAGTGGCGCTTTGCCCTTTGCAATCCCCGAGTCTGCGGTTTTCTGCAGACCCTACACGAACGTGAAGGCCCTCCAACCCAATTATGAGACTCTGCTGTTTCATCTTTCGACCTCGTTGGCCTGGGCTCACGACCTTTTGTGTCAAGTTTTTCGCTTGCACTCTGCGCTGCGCCCGACTCCTGCAGCCTAGGCCTTTTCCTTCAGCTCTGGGGCTTTGGAATGTGCCAGGTCCTCCTCGGCTGTGCAGTTTGCCTTTGGCCTTCCATCCATCTTGTGTCCAACCTTCCACAACGTCTACCTGTGTGCCGCCTGGAGCCGTGACACCCTTCACCATGCCTCATTAGGACCTATGCTCATTGACTGCTTCCGCCTTCCCTGCCTCCATCCTTCGAGCGGACCCCTTCATTCTTCTCAACTCTGCCTGCTCCCGCCACGCAGCTGTCACCTAGATGGATCTTTGTCACCGGTCCCTCAGCCGGAACCCACCTACAACCTTCCCCTTAGCCTTTTCTGGACCGTCTCTTCCTACACCTGTCTGCGAATGGTGGCCGAACATTGTATTCTTCTTTGCCCCTGTTACCTTTTTTTTTTTTTTTTGTGTGCAGTTCCAAAGAGTCTTCAGGATATTTGTTTCTCAATTTGGACAGACTCCACACCGTGACTAAACATAACTGGCGTATCCAAGCAATGGGCGCACCAATACTTTTAAGAGCCCAAAATCAGAGTGATGGTATTGCATAGTTAAAGCAGTGCATGCCGCATGTTAATTAGCTAGCTTACAAATGTAAACCGTAATAAATGAGAAGCCTGAGAGACTCTTGGGTTCTGCATTTAATGATTCAAAGTAAAATGGAGAGAAACTATTGTCAACAACCCATGTTGTATTGGAGACAGCGTTGTGGCTCGTCTTTTCTTTGTCTATTTCCTTTCGTAGCGCTTCGCAACGAGTGGTTCTCCGACTTTGGTTTTTTTAGCAGACAAAGCACTGGGAGTACAGTTGAGAATTAGTGCATGCATTACATCCATCTTGACAAACTGCTCCCTAGTAGTTTCCGAAGCACAAAAATCTGCCACATCCTTAAAGTAAATATCAAGACGGATATCGATTTTTGCAATTTGTCACACGGTTGCGTAAATTTTCAGCAAGCTATCTCGCGCTTCGGGAACTACTGGTGAGCAAATGTCCAATTCAAATTTTCTTTTTTAAACCCACCTCTGGATGTAACGCTATCGATGTACAAAATTTGGTTTTAAATGATGCAGTGGTTATTTTGTGATGAGGATACAAAAACAGCAGCTAAAGTGGTCGTGTCATGTACCTTAATGAATTACAAAATAGGCAAATGTTAAGCAACCCTTACCTTGATTCCTACCAAAAGGAAGAGAAGACGTCAGCTAATACGGTATTTCTGTTTTAATCAACTCTCAAAATTGATTAGAAGTCAACACACTATAAGTATAGGACTGCAACTTTTAGTGTAAAACTGCTGAATTTCCAGGTCACAAGAATCGCTTGTTGCTGGAATGGTTGTAAATGAGCGTTTCGGCAAGAGGATAGGCAGATTGTTTTACTGTAAAAAGTATTACAAACCAATAATTTGCACCTTTATCAATGTTCTTTAAAAATTAGGGTTTTCCAACAGCCATTTTTTATTGAGGGGTGAGGTGTTAATGACACTGGTTATATTTTGTTTCTCAAATGCATAGGTTTATTTAAAAAATAGTCTATGTAAATACAAAATAAGCACTTATTTGGCATTAACTCCTATACTTTGTACAGTTAAAAATACTATATAATACTGCATGGCTTTACTTTTTTTTACACAGCTTCATCGGCACAAATTGTAATCATTGGAATCATTTCACACTTTTTTTCTTTCGAAGTCGGCTTTGGCCGCACCACTGTTTTGCTTCCCACCGATTGTTTGAGTACGACAAATATCTCTTGGAAAATTGTTTTGTATTCAGGAGTCTTGCAAAAATGACCGTGTAAAGGATCTTGCTGCGATGGAAAATGAAGTCGATGGTGGAGTGGAATGTAAGCATCAGTTTGAACAGCTTGTGATAAGCAGTCGGCAGGGTCAGGTGGTCGAGTAGCGTCCAGAGGATGGCCACACGCCAATTCTAGTCTGGATGGTTTGGATCCACTTTCCAACATCTCTTGGTAGCCATCCCGACTACCATCATACGACATGTCACAGTCCGTGAGAGCATCTGTCGTTGATGCTGGCGAGTTAGATTTTATCAACTGGCCAATAATATTTCGATAATGTGCATCCAGTTCACTAAGTAATGATGGCGGTTTGGAGCTTGGGGTCGGAGAAACGTTACTGTCCAATTCCTGGACATGTTCCTCCGACCAGAGCGAGTCCTGACTGCTGTAAATATGACCCCCATTCTGGAGTTTAATTAGGACTCCGCTACTCACACATGGCTCCTCATCCTCCACTTCACTTGCTAGCAAACTCTTTTCTTCTACGAGGCAAGAACACTTTTTACAAGTTCTTTCAAAACTATATTAAAAAAAGGTTTTAAATTAATGCCGAAAGTAGCCATGAACAAATAATTAGGTAAATTAGCAAAACTTACTCGTTGGCTTCTTTTGCTGCTAGAAGCTCTGAATGCAAGGTCTTGGCTTTCGAAGCTTGGACTTGAACATGACTCAACTCGTCTTGCAATTCTTTGATTTCCTAATGAGAAGTAAAT
>JAHWFP010092581.1:20768-41486 GCA_023313725.1 Lithobius niger | reverse complement strand
CCAGAAAAAAATACGTTTCTTGGCGAAGCTTCCTTTGCCTACCTATGGTGAAATTTGAGCCAAGGCAACTGACCTAACCTATCACCAAACCAATACAACGATATAGCCACAATAAAAATTCGCCCCCACCCCCGCTCCCTCGATTTCTTTTGTGCGGGTTTTTTCAACGCTCTTTCCTCGCGGCTTTTTTAGGGAAATAACCCGTAAGCAAAAAAAAAAATTCCTTTGGCAAAAGAGGCATACATTTTCATTTGAATACACTCCCAACAACCTTTAAGAACTACAAAAATATTGTAATGAAATTTTATAAATCAGAAAATGGGCCATACTACTTAAGAATGAAAGCACTTTGAAGGCTACACTAACTTAACAGAAAAAGAAAGCATTGAAATTTAATGGAATTTTTTAACATAACTGTATTTTTTTATATAATTTTTATTTGTATTTTTTGTAGTTACATTATGTATTTTGCTTGCACGCAGAAGTATTTTGTACGAGTTCATGTTTGTACAGAACAACACGTACAATAAAGCACAATTATTACTATTACGAACAGTGCGAGCAAGAACAAAGCCCATAACGTCCGAGAAAAAATGTTCTGAAAACTTATCCAAACTAGACAAGGCATTAGAATTGAGCTGGGGGGGGGGGGGATTCTTCCCCCGAAACCCACACCGGCCGCTACAGTTCTATTCTGAGTCTACCTCTAACATACCATTGTAAATAACGGGGGAAAATATTTAAAGTGTCCGCGGCTATCTTGAGTTCACCGCAGAACGAACACAGGTAATCGATTGTACGTTTTTGGTAGCAGAGTGCCTTGTTGATATCCAAGATAGTTAAAAAAACAATGGCGGCCGTCGATTAAAGTCGCCCCCTCCAGGAAGACGTAGCCGATCATAAATACTTACAGGACTCAAGATACGCGGCGCACACAATAATAGCATTATATTCTGCCAGCTTGATATACACTTGAAGTAGTGTAATATTCTGCCAGCTTGATATACACTTGAAGTAGTGTAATATTATAAGTGGACGGGAGGGCATGCTGGTAAAGACTTATTATCGTGGCCCCAGCTTTTTTCCACGCTCTTTCCTCACGGCTTTTGTAATAGCATTTTAACAATTCACTTTGAAAAACGTTTCAAATACGGTACGTGTTTACATCATGCAAGAAAGTACTTCCGCTGGTATATTCCCGTTTTATCCTGTTCTGCTGAATTATAATCATTGTCTTAATTTTCGGCAAAAGGGGAATTCCCATTTCGCCTAATCCCGTTTTGTTTAATCATTTTTGTTTCCAAATTGCTTGCCTTGCCCTGCGGCTGAACATATCACATCAGAAATTGCGACTAATCACAAAATTCTACCAAGGAGGAATGCTTCTTTAACGTAACATTTTTGAAGAATGGTTTGATTCTGCAAAACAGGAATTCCTGAATTTTAAACAGGGCTTACTGTTCGGCGAAACGGCATTACGCAAAACGGGATTCAGTGAAATGGGTAACCATCCTTTCATTAACAAAATGTGATTCTCGCCTAGTCGTTATTTCAGCGTGGTGTCACCACGAAAGCGGTTTCGTTACGTGGTTTGTGATTCGTGCAAGCAAGGCCATTGACTGCAAGTAACACTTGAATTTCAGGCTAATAATTCTAAAAGTTGACGTACACAGCTGGGTAGAACATAAAAGACTTGCCTACGTTTGATTACCCGATTTTTAACTGATCTAATTTCCAAAATCCAGGTTTAAAACATTGCGGGGAGCGTCCACTATACACCATAGGGAGAGCAGGAAGAAAGAGGTGAGCACCTTTCCTCCTATGGGTTGTAGTGGACGCTTCCCACAAGGTTTGAAACTAGCATTTTAGAAAATTAGACGACTTACAAATCAGGTAATCAAACGTAGACGAGTCTTTGTGTTCGGCCTAGTTGTGTACGTTAATTTTTAGAATTATTAGCCTGAAATTCAAGTGTTACTTGCAGTCAATGACCTTGCACGAAGCACAAACCAATAACGAAATCGGTTTCGTTTGGTGGTGCCACATTGGAGTTAACTCCAGCCAGAAACGGGGGTTTACATGACCAACAGACACGATGAGCATCAACTAGGGATCGGTTGGTTTCATTTTTTTTACTTCGGTTTCGTTTTTACATGCCCACAAAACCCGCGGTTTCGGTATCGGTTTTTGTCACCCTTCCCCCATTACCCGTTTTTTTTCTAGTTTCGGTCTAGGTTCCAACTCGCTCCTGCTTTCACTTTCAGCAGCGTCATTGACCATAGGCCTGGATGCAGCACCATTTTCATCTACCATTTTCTTTTTTTATGACTAGGAGCTTTGCTGTCATTTATACGTAGAAAATGATAATTGTTTAAAAATTAAAAACAATACACAAATCTTTGATTTTTCGAACACCGATGAAAAACCGATACGAAATCACAATCAGTTTTTTTTATTTTTTTTTAAATAAAAATTCGGTTTCAGTTTCGGTTACCGACCCATTCCTAACATCAACTGTACGTGAAAGTAGAGGTTTAGCGGACTGGAAGCGTTTTTTGGTAAGGCCATTTTTAGGTAAGACGAAATTGAAACCTCCCATCTTTAATCTCTCTTTTAAAACGAGCCATTAAATCACTTAGTTCCTTTAGTCATCAACGTTTATTTGCTCAGCTTTTTAGTGGCCGACATAAAAGTCTTCTCGTGGTAAACACAAGCCAGATGCTCCCGGACTTTAATGGCGGATCAAGACAAGCCAAAAACCACAACAGTACTGGCAATATGGCTGTGAAACGATTACTGGAAGGCTCGCCTCGCAATGTCCATAATCATAACATAACTTTTCGAGTGATGTTATGACCAAATTAAAGAGACAAGTTTTTTAAGTGAGATTCTTAATGTGATTGCTCTTTAGTCTTTGTTGATGATAAAGGCGATATACGTTGCTTAGCAACTAGCCATGAGCGTCCATCTTGATGAAGATGGTTACCGGCATTCTCATGCGTTGTTCAGTTTGTTAAATTTAGAGCAATTAGTTGTTGAGAAGTGTTGACTAAACAACGTTACTTTTATTATTCACTTGCTTAAAATGCAACAGCTGCCAACAAATCTAAAAAATTCAGCCAATTTTTAGGCCTAAAAATACACTCTCACTGCATTGGCCAACGTCGCCATTGTACCTCCGTGTTAATCAAACGGCTGACAACGGATACGAGTTCCGCAGCGAATGCGGTATCTATTGCTTCTACTCTTTATATACTCCTTCATTTGTCAAAATGGGTGTGTTAAATTTAGAGAAATTAGTTGTTAGTGTTGACAAAACAACGTTACGTTTATTTATTCACGTGCTTAAATTGCAGCAGCTGCCAACCAATCTTTAAAAAAAAAAATAGCGCATTTTTTGGCCTAAAACATCCATTCTCACTGCATTGGCCAACGACACCATTGTACCTCCGCGCTAATCAAACGGCTGGCAACGGATACGACTTCCGCAGCAAATGTGGCGTCTATTGCTTCTACTCTTTATATACTCCTTCATTTGTAAAAATGCGTGTATTTGCAGTATACAAAGTCAATTCCGGACTTTGAATTAATTTACTCAAAGCCACCTTAAAGGAATTGGGGTAATGGACTTGGAACAAATGCCAATTCCACGCACTGAATTGACGAACTTGGTTTTATTACTTCACTGACGATTTCACTTACTAGAATAATATTGGACTTGACACGGGTGGTTGCAGAATTAAGAAAATTAATTAATTAAAGTCGCTGGGATTGGCTTGATAGCCATCGATTCAGGCCATGTTCCGTGCAAGTTGACTTGGCTAGAATTGAATTATATTCACGAATTTGAATTGGAATGATCGGAATAGAATTGCCTCTCAATGGAAATAAGAATTGGGACTAACTTGAGTAGCCGTTTACTCGACGCTGAGAAAAATGACTCAATTCCACCCAAATGGAATTATGCCCATCACCAAGAATTTATAGGGTTGGGGAGGAGAATTTGTAACTCTAAAAAGTCCCTATTGAAACGTCTTAGATCCTTTCCAATTAGTTCCGTCCGAGTTTTCAGAGGGCACCACACGTTCCATCTGGTAATTTTTGTTCATTTTTCAGCCCAACTCTAAAGTAGACTAAATTACAACTATGCTAAACTAAATAATAATTAAATACAAGCTAGTTTCGTTTAGTTTAATTTTAGGCTGAAAACTGAGTAGAAATTTTCACATAAAACTGGTGGCGCCCTCTATTAACTTCGACGAAACTAATTGGAATGGATCTAAGATGTTTCAGAAGGGATCTCAAGTTACAAATTCTCCTCCCAAACCCTATAAATTCCTGCCATCACTGATCCGTAGTTCTGAACTAAACTATGGATTGCTTGATAACACTTGCAGCCGTTCCGTTCCCATACGATTCCTTATCCAAATATTTTGCAGACGCTGATCCAATATCTAACCGATCTCCGATACCTGTTTGATTCACTGCCACTCCTATCAATCTATTAACTTGGGTTTAAAAGAGCCTGTAAGCTGAATTTGGATCATTCTGTTACTTTTTGGTGAATTTGAAATTGAAATTGAAAATTTGGTTAACCACAAGAGTGGTTAGGGTCAAGCGGGCGCTTCTCACACTTGTCCTGCCATTACTTACTCTACTCATCATTTTTTCAAATTCGTTCAATCCTCCCTCTTCCCCATTCAATGTGGACGGAATTCCGGTATTTTTAGAAACCTAGCAAGATCCTCACGACACAATATCTTCAAGTGTGATGGTGATCGTGCCTGAATAGTTTCCTCCCTCAAGGAGTTCCAAACGGCGAACACAGTGAAGGAAAAAAAAGTCCTGCATCCCAATCTTGCATTCTACACAGCTAACTTTAGTGACTGTCCCCTAGTGGCCTTATATGGCGTGGGGTCAAAGAAAGGCCAAGCTGATCGCCAAAAATTCTCGAATAATCTTAAAAGTCAAATGAAGATCCACGTGTAACCTGCGCAGTTACAAGTACTCCAGCCCAACCTTGCAAAACCTCATGGTATGGAAGTCGCACATGCCAGGCAGTCTGTTTGTGAACCTCTATTGCACCAGCTCAATCATGTCAATAATGTGTCTCTCAAATTCTAACAAGGGCTGCACAAACATCCGGAATGCCTAAACTTTGATCATTGAGTTCCCGGAGGTGAAGCATCGATTCATGACGGCAAGTCTCCAAAAGGACCTTACCACAACTATCTTGCAGTGCAGGGAGGGTTTTAAATTAGCAGTAAGACCGATCCCCAACTCACTCACTTCGAATACACTTGAAATTTGCTTATCCATCAAGTAACACTGGGAACATGGATTTTGGCCACCTACATGGAATATCTGGCATTTTACAATAGTGAGAGTTAACTGCCAAGTCTCGCTCCATCCCGAATCCCGATACTACCCACTGATCCCTGACAATGCCATGTGGTCGGCAGTTGGGTCAACCATGTCAGTAGCCAACTTCAAATCATCGGCTGACTTGAATTGACGAGTAGAGGGCACATTCCCACAATGAAGATCATTTACAAAGGTGATGAGCAGATGATCCAGAACTGACCTCTGTGGGACTGCGCTTTCAATTGTTAAGTCAGAGGAGGACAAGCGACCAACCAAAAAACGCTGTGTCCAGCCCACAAGGAGGGACGAGATCGAAGACAAGAAGTGTTCCACTGAAGCCATGTGTTTTTTGTTGAAACAGTGACATTGAATGGACAACCGATTCGAACGCCTGGCAGAATTGAATATATGACAGTGATGAGGGTGCCAGTCCATCGATTGATAAGGAAAATGTAAGCGCCGGAATGAATTATGTTTTAAAAAGAGCAGCCAAAAGTACTCAATTTCAAGCACAACCCTACGATTTGAGCTGCCTCCAGCTCATTATCAGTACCATTTCACAAATAATGCACGTGTTGCCACCCAGATTGGATACAGTGATCAAAGGCTGATTGAAAGATTAAGATCCCACAAATCCAACTACCAACTACGTGACAACAACTCATTAGCTCAGCATTAAAAGAAAAACTAGCCATACACCTAACATTTCGAAAACTGAGATTCTATTACAAATTCCACAAATCCATACAAGACTTAACCTTGGAAGCTCTGTTCTTCACTTTGCTCGACCCTTAAGTCCATAATCATCTGCTCCATAATGACAACACATTAAAAGAATACGTAACACGCCTCACAGAGTTCTGTTACCAAATTTTGACACCAGGGTACCATAGAAGTCACTGTTTGACACCCGCACCACTAGGGGTACGAGAATAAAACCCCGACCACACGCACTTCTTCAGAGAAGGGGTCACTTTACTCTTCCTATTTTTAAAGTCTCCGTTTTTAAAATTTTTAAAATTTGTTCCATTTATTAGTTTTGACTTGGGCAGTTTTGCCTGCATTCTGCTGTCTGTTAGTGCCATTATGCTATTTTAAGTGTACTGTGTCTTTTTGTTCCCTTGGTACACTTTTGGCTTCTCTTTTTAAATTATAGCATGCTAGTAATTGAAACGAAGAGGTCCAATCCGGCAAAGAACCGAATTGATAATCTCTGATGAAATTATTGTCAAGCAAAAACTTCACCACAACAGATTTCGTGATTTGTTCCGTAATCTTGCACAGAATCACCGTAAAGGCAGCGTGTCTATAATTTGTGGGATCAGAAGCATCCCCCCCCTTTTAAAAACTGGTACCACGTTTGCAGTATTCCAGATAGGCAACTAGCCAGTTTTAAAAGAGATCAAAGATAAAAGCAAGGGGTTGGGCAATTTCGTTACCAATTTGTTTGTAAATGTAGCTGAATAGTCTTAAGGTCCAATTGCGTGGCTAGGTTTAAGATTGCTCAGTGCCTTTCTAACCAGATAAATTGGGAGTGAAACTTGTTTGTTAAGTTGCACAAGAGGACTGGATTTTACAGAAACCAGGAGGCATTGTCCGGTGTGACATTTGAAGCAAGGACTGCATTCAATACTTCAGCCTTTCTGTTGATGTAGTGTTACAAAGTCAGTGCCTGATCGAAATGGTGGCGTGGTTCGGGGCATACCTGACGTAAGTCTGTACAGCTTGAAGAAGACCGAGAAAGTTGCTGTTGTACATAAGGTTTGTTTATCTTTATTGAATAGTCCAGTTATTGGGTATATTTACCATACATACTTAGTAGAATACTTCAGCCGATAAATTGCATCACACAGCACCAGCAATACTCAAGGGCATCCACTCTATGACGAGAGGGGTGGGAGTCCAATAAGGGAGTCATGTAATTCTATGGATGCTTCTAGAAGCAAGCTTCCGCATTCGTTGTGTGACTTGATGATGAATCAAGTAATTAAGTGTGAGGGATTTCAAGAAGATTTGTGTGTATTCTACGAATGCGTGGCATGTATTCTTTGATTGCGTGATGGGTTCCGGTTTGGCAAGAGTACAAATTCGACCCGTCCTTCAATCTGGATGGATCAAACCATTAACTTATTACCATTGAAACAAATTGTCCCTCTCGACTTCTGACACCATGGCTATGGCTTGGAGCAAGACAAACTTTCAGAGTATTAAAGGGGTTTTGCAGGTCATCAGCAAACTTTCACTCAACTAGCCCTAGACTGAACGAAGGGAAATACAGTCAACGTATTGGGTTCCCTTTAAAACGGTCACACACGTGACGTTACTGTTAGTATTTTAAAAATTGTATGGTCACATGGTGGAGAAACATGACCACTCAGTCACTGAGGGTACGTGAACTTTTCTTACGTCACTTTGACAAGTCGACTTAGGGCCAAATATCTTTTAGTTGAAATTGCTTTGGGAAGAAGTGGGTATAAGACTTGTCAAATGAGTCAAAGGAAAACTCCTAATTACAGGTTATTTTATGTTAAGTCAATTCAGCCACCACACTTCTTTATTTTCTATTCAACTAGCTTGACTTTCAACCTCGCTATATCAACCTACGGAAGAGACAGATGGGCACTAATTTCGTTATATTAGCACGAATAATTTTCAACCTATCACAGGTATTCAAGAGGAGCCAAAGCAATGCACAATGTTGGCGTGGGTATACGCTAGTTCTCAAAGCGCTTTGACTTCTTACGACGACGTGAGAAGGTGGTTTGAGATGAGGTTACTTCAAAGTGGTTTATGGCGAATACAGAATTTACCTAAAGCATCCTGTTGAAGTGATAAGAATTCAAGTCGACTTGAGTCAAAGTAATGTAAGAAATATGTCCCTCAACGAATAGAATGATGTAAGTCAATAACACCCATGTAGCTTACAGTTCCAGAAAATTGGGTCAGACTAGCCCAATGTAGTAGGTCTTCTACACATGTCAACGATTCCCTACACCCAGCTACTACTTTCCCCTTGGTCATAGAAAAGGGCTCTTGAACCAGCTTAAGAATGGCTATACTAGGAGACATTACTTTCAACACTACACAGGTCATTGCAGTGTTCGTATTGCTGGGCTGCTTTTACTAATTTTACCCCAGCCCTGTATCAGAATCTGGAGAAACATTTACTTAGTTGATGAATTTACTATCTATCAGTTAAAACCTAATTAGATAAAAATACAAAAAGTTACATCAGTAGTGAGTGGGATGCAACAGTAATATTTATGATAACATTTATTATAATATTTTAATATTTTATGATATTCAAATACAGTTTACGACTTCATACCGTTACTTTGCTACCAACATCCAACAGAAGGTCACATGACAAACAAGAGCTACCCACAGGATACTCTAGTAGCTACGCTTGTACCTTTCTGCCCTAGATTACGGTGAATATCATAGGCGAAAACCAAAAAAAAAACTATTGCATGTCTGTCAAACCTAATGGCACATTGCCCTTAAGCTGGTTAAAATTGTTGTCACTGTGCTTGTTATGCAAAATTTGATCGCTAATCAATCTCGCTGCCCATTTTTGCTACCTACGACTCTGGAGCTGTAATATGTATCAATTGCTACACTTACATGATCACGTGAAAGTGCTTCGGAGGCTCACGCATATCCTTGTCACTTCTCATGCTCTTGTACACCTACCTTCGTAGTATTTCTCCGATACAGCGCCACCAAATGAAATCAAATTTGTGACCTGGTTTGGAATTCGGTATAGATTCGCTTTAACAGACACAAACACTTGAAGGTGCATTGAAATGTTGGCGCATGCCACTCGAATTTTACGCATCACCAGGCAAATATTTGTCCGACCAATCTTAAAATATGCAGCTCCTGTTTGGTAGCCTTTCCTTCTTGGTGATGTTGACTCGATTGAAGCTGTCCAGAGGCACATCACCAAGAGGTTCCCAGGCCTCTGTGACAAACATTACCGTGTTCGTCTCGATCTTCTTGGACTCGAATTACTCGAACTTCGAAGGATGAGATTCGACCTTATCTTACTTATCAGATACTCCACCAGCAACTTGACGTATTTTACCTTTTTTCGATCTGGCCCCGACCATTGCCCGTACTAGGGGACATAACTGGGAGCTTTCCATTCCTCCGCTCGCCTACATTTTAAAAAGAATTTCTTTTCTGTGACGGTGGCTCACATTTGGAATAACCTGGGTTTTAATACCATCAATGCTTCTTCTTTGGCCTTGTTTAATTGTAGACTGTCCAAGGAAAATCTACACTCTTTTCTTAAACGGCCAGTCTGATTTTCTCATTCTTTGTAACCTCCATCCTAGATCAGTGTTAGTGGTCCACTCCCCTTCCGATTCCAGCCCTGCGTACTTCCAGGGTAAATTGGTTTTGTTATTATAAACCAGAAAGACTCACATACACCTGATTACTGGTTTTTTTTAACAAAACTAATGTTCTAAAAGCAGGTTTAAAGCAAAGTGGGACGCATCCACACACCCTGAAGTGGAAGATGAAGGGAAGGGGTTCATCCTGACCAGGCATGAAATCGCATTTACTGGAAAAGCGCTTTGCCTTGCCTTGTAAACACGCACCAGCTCAGAAATCTTTTTTCAAGGTGCATTGATAAAAAATGTGCTTTTGCAGGCCATTTGGTATGAAGCATTTTCAAGGAATAGTCGTGTGATTTTGTAACATGAGGGAGCAAGCAAGTTTTGAAGCTTCTGTAATGCGACGTCTGTTATTGAATTGCCTAACCACGCATAAACAAACCAACCTTGGGGAGGAAGTACATGAAATGTCACTAGTCGCAGCTGTGGAACCTTTGTTCCACCAACAGCTGGAGAAGAAATACTTAATTCCATTCCGGAATCAGAAATGATTCAGTTCCTTCATGATAATTCCAAAGGTAAAATACAATTCAACTGAAGTTCGATTTAGTAATCTTTTCGGCTGTAATACCACGAGTGCTTCTATGAAATCGATAATTTGTGTGTTTTAGCACGAAACTCCTTTCCAGATTTAATTTCCCGAGACCATAGGTCGAGGGAAATATGTTGGAAAGGAGTTGAGTGCTAAAACGAGTGGAATTCAGTTAGAGAATTTTTGTTTTTTTTCCGCAAAACGATTCTCCAAAGTGATTTCGCATTAGGGTTTCACTTTCGAATTGCAGGGGAATTATCAGTGTAATTCGGTTTCACTTTCGATTAGCCGGGGTCTTTTCAGTGTAAGTCGACCATGGTCCTCGTTTTGCGGAAAGAAAACGAAAATTCTCAAGCAAATCCAATTTTAGTACACTAAAAGAAAAGCTCTGATGACTACATGCGTAACGTTTCCCACAATGCCAATGCAAACAGGTCAGGTGACAGCTGTTCGTCATGTATTGGTTCTAACATTGGGAAAAGAATCGATGTGTGTTTCACATTTACTTGGTGGGTCCATACATAATTGGGGCAAAAGAATGTCGTACATAACACCAAAATACGTCGTAGATATACTCAAAGGAGCTCATTAATTTTAGAATGTTGTTAGATTGGATATTGTGAGGTTCTGCGACCACTGTCCATGTCCAAACTAGCTAAAGATTGAGGAACTTTGCTAGTTGCCAACCAAACAAACTGCCTGTCTGGGATTTCTACTTCAATCATCTAAACTTTCCTCCATTTCCCAAATGTGTCCATTTACAACAGCCGAATTTGTTGCCCACTCCCAGATTTAGGCACACAAACGCAACAATCCAACCAGTCGAACATAATAGCATTTTCCTCCAACCGCCATTGCAGACACCAAAAAATACTCCACGCAACCAAGTAACATTGAACTTTGACCTGCTGCATGAGCTCTTAGTAAAATTAGCTAATGCAAATTATAGGCCTGCTAACCCAGCCTCCCTGAATCAAATATAGGCCTAATCACACAACTGTAGGCTCAATTGCTCAAATGTAGGCCTAATTATGCAAATATAGGCACGATTACTCAAATACAGTGCTAATCACACAAATACGGGTGTAATCATGCAAATATAAGCCTAATTACTCAAATATAGGCCTAAATAATCAAATATAGGCCTAAATAAAGCCCTAATCACACAAGTGTAGACCTAATCACACAAAATAGGCATACTTACTCAAATATAGACCTGATCACAGAAATATAGGCCTAATCACATAAATGTAGGCCTAATCACACAAATGTAGGCCTAATTACGCAAATATAGGTCTAATCATACAAGCATAGGCCTATCACACAAAATAGGTAGGCTAAAATTACTG
Source organism: Lithobius niger (assembly GCA_023313725.1). Lineage (NCBI taxonomy): Eukaryota > Metazoa > Arthropoda > Chilopoda > Lithobiomorpha > Lithobiidae > Lithobius > Lithobius niger. The sequence goes on along the minus strand of JAHWFP010092581.1, from coordinate 29,838 downwards.
AAATATAGTCCTGATCACACAAATAGAGGCCTAATGACGCAAATATAGGCCAAATCACACAAATGTAGGCCCAATTACGCATGGCTCCACCTAGTGACATACGTGCTTTGCAGAGCATCCAGTCGATGCCATAGCTCCGGCTACCGAGTGACAGTAGCAACATACTGCTTGCTCAACTCCATAGTATGTAGGGGCAAAAATACATACCAACTCCACACCCTATGCACTCCACGACGTTAGCCATTTTTGCAAACATGCAGTTCTACGCACTCCACCAGTTTCACCACAATCCCATCGTTCCAATCAGGCGTAATAACAGCTTCCTCCAAACCGCCATTGCACGCATAAGTCACGTCAACATTTCCACACAACAGCAACAACTTACCTTTGATCTGCTGTATGAGCTGTCCAGCAGCCATAAGCAATTCCGTCGACTGCAAAGGAGCATAGCGTTCCAAGATGCTCCTTAGAATCCTGAGCACTTCTCCTAGTCTTTCATGAGCAGCTCCTCGCACTGTTGTAGTTTCTTGCTTGTCTGCAATAAAACAGGAAACAACAACGTGGCTTTAGTGAAACAGGATGAGTCAAACGGGATGAAAAGAATCTAGATCTATACTGCTATACACTACATGCAGCCTATACAGCTCATCCACCGTACAGCTATCAACATTTACTGGCAAACTTCCCATTTGCGCACAAGTGCGTTACTTTCAGTGGGAGGAAGTGACAGTGACAACACAAAAGATTTATAGAGTACCTTGCAGACTGCTGCATCACAATGTGCGTGGTATTAAAAGACTTGACTTAATTTCGGCAATTTTGTGTACAGTTGGCTGGAGACTAACGGTTTCAGGCTAGCTGGAGAGTAACATTCGGTTTTGCTACTCGCCAAATGGAAAAATTCAGTTGCCATTACAATTGAAATTGCCTCTTTACCACCCCGAGTTTACACGCTCTCAACTGGACGATTTGTGACGAGTTTATTTTTATTTTTATTTTTTTCAAATCAACAAGTTGGCATTTAGTGAAGACGTGTGCTTATTTACACGTAGAGATTTATAAAATGTCATTATTTTGGAAGTGTGGGAAGGAGGGGGGGGAGGATGAGGAGTGACGATCTAGGATTTAGACATGTAGTGAGGTAATGACTACCATGCAACTATAAGGGCGCGTTCGTTTACGCAACCACTTGCCTTTGCATTCTCGCAGCTAGAATTTAATCGCGATGGCAGATGTACCGTTGCCATGGTACCAACGCCACTGGGATTAGCTAAATCCGACATCGTTTGAGTAAATACTTGCAGTCTTATAATCCGTGACAATAAGATAAAGAATTCCTCCTGACGAAACTATTTTCCTAGTCGCTTCTGAACTCGCATATTTATTGTTTTCGTTGTGAGCTGGAAGAGCTAAAACCGCCGCCATGTTGGAATTTCAAATGATTCCTAGCTGAGAAGCTAGGGCGAGTCGTTACCTACATGCACCCTAAAGCTGGGTTTGGTTGAATTATTGTGTACTACTAGCTCATTATTCGTTTCAGGATGGTCTTATGATCAAATTCTTGTCGTAGGGTACGCGATAGATCACACACAAGAAATTCAACCACGTTCAAAAACTTTCTTCCAAAACAAATCGAAATTTTCAAGAACTTTACCTTCCAACACCAATAGGGCAGTAACATGACGTAGTACTATTGTATATAACTCAATGGTGGAGCCAGTTACTGGGTTAGCTGCAAGGTGCACTGGTAGGGAGAAAAGAAGAGCGTCTTACTGAAGCCAATGCTATTAGACTGGATTTCTTAGGCCTAAAACGCGCGATTTTTGTCGATTTGTTGGCAGTTGCTGACATTTTTAAGCAAGTGGAATCTTTATTTTCCAATTACAACATAAGCAGCATAAGGGATTGGAGAAAACAACGGTTTTTTAAGCCTACGAAATCCACTCTCAAAGCACTGGCTTGACTAGAAGTGCCGTTGTTTATTTAACCCACCACTTCAATCTAGTGCCCCTTGCAGGCATCTCTCTTGTAGCCAATATGACGTCACATGACGCTGCTCTATACAATTTTTTTCGTAGGATCTTTATTATTAACCAATAAATCGTGTGCGAAAAAAAAATAAGATGGACAAAAACAAATTGTTTTGTGTTTTTCCCTCTTCATGTTATTTTTATAGGTAATGTTAGGTCAGCGACTGTTGCCTTGGCTCAAATTTCACCTGTCAGGGTAAGGAGTTTCACTGCAGGAATTTTTTTCTTCGCCTTTTTTTCCCCATCAGCTTTACTTTCTGCGGCTTTTTCTCCCCTAGACTGGTTTTAATAGCCTGGCAAACTAATGAAACCGCACTACGCAAAAAATTTACATGATAAGTTACTCAATGCTTTTCGACAAGCACGCAAACTTGCTTAAAAGAAATTGCAATTTGTCTTTATCTTGCTCAAAGCTAGTGCATTATTTTAAATTACGACCAATAAAAAAAATTAAATTCAAGAATGTAGTTAACACTTTCAAGCAATTCCATTCCAAGGCTGGAATTTTGTCTTAACAAATTCACGCACTTTTCAAGAATTTCTAGCCGAACCCGTTGTCGGGCCGCGGGGCCATTAACATTTACCCGCACATTTACCCGGATTGCCGAAATTGCTGCTCAGGAGCTACTTCTCAGGTGGCCTTAAGAAAGCCGGCAGTGTTCACCACAGGATGTCGCTACACGTTCCGATTTGCTGACGTCACTGCTACTGTGCAATGATAATCACACGCAAACGTTATTAATACAGGGGATAGGCATTTGCCGACTTGGAATGTAATCATTGCTAATAGTTTAGGAATGCAGTGTTGACAAGTGATGGAAAACAGGTCGGATGACGTAAGCAACATTTCGAAATTCATGAATAGGCCCTACTTGGTGGAGTTATCTAAAAACAGATAACGTTAACCGATTATATATCAATCAGAAACAATTAGTCGATAACCAAATAAAATTATCTCACACCACCAAGGTATCAGTAAGCAATCAGTACTTCACTGTCGTTATTCGTAAAGTTTCGTTAGTAGCCCAGTATACGGAGGTAGGGAAGTATTAGGTATATTTAAGTCCGACCATCACAAATTAGCATAAGCATGTTCCTTGAGAAAGTCTTTAAGCGTGATAATACCGACAATTTGGTCTATTCAAACTTGCTCATTGGCCTATATTGGCAATCAGCTGGTGCAACCCTCTCTAATGTCGGTCGCCACTCGCCATTTGGCGAATGGAAATCAGTAGTTGGCGACCTGAAGTTTAGCCTTACTCGCCAAAATGGCGACTAGCAATAAAGAATGACACTCAAAGAGCGATATCTTGGGAACCGTATAAGTTAGAGACGAATGGTTTGCGGTGTTATGCTCAGATTTATAAGGGCTACGTAACTGCTTTATCTTCATTAGTACTGGGGTTAAAGATAATTTTACAATTTCGTAAATGCATGAGTTGGAAAAACCATGCATCGTGCAAGATGTCATTGGTATATGGCGAGTAGAAATTGTGAAATGGCGAGTGTTTTGTAAGGTCTAATGGCCAAGTGGCGACCGCTACTGGCTTCACAATCGAGAGGGTTGAGCTGGTGTATAATAATTACTATACTTTGTTCCACATTATGTTTTCAGAAAACTGACTGGATGACGACTCGTTTCCTTGCACTAAGATTGCAAAAAACATGTGGGTATCACACTTGTAGACTCAACAAAGTTACTGTTACAGTTTACGAATGGGCTGTTTCCGGATTTTTTTGTGTTCGTAGCGGAGGAAAATGTGGCGTCATACATTCAGTTTTCTGAAAACATAATGTGGAACAAAATATATTTTATGACCAATTGTAGTATGTTATTCCCACTCCCCGTGAAATAGCTGCACTCCTTCAAATTAATTTACAGACCCTGGTACAGACTAAGAGAAAGCAATATTTTTCTTGTTTTTATTCATGTTGTTGTTACTTGTAATGTAAGCTGTAATGTAGCTGATGCTTTGGCTCGAATTTCACCTGGCAGGGCAAGGCGTTTTATCACAGAATTTTTTTTCCTTCTGCTGTTTTTTCCCCCATCAGCTTATTTTCTCAGCTTTAACCCCCATAGACTGATTTTAATATCCTAATGAAACCGCACCCACCCACCCACCCACCCACCCTTCCGTCATAAATTACTTGTAACTATAATAATATTCCGATTCAGACGGAACACATTTTTAGCATGCTAGACGAAGTGCATGTACAGTATTTTAGACCAAGGACCTTCGCCTGTGGGTCCAACCACTCAGTAGAAGGCGTCAGAGCTGCAACAGAGCTATTTCAGATCGTGAAGTGCACACGGGCGGGATTACCCAAGATGCCACAGCTGGTGATGTCATTGCTTTCAAACCGAAACGGCGACGTACTTTTACGATGTAAGTTTCTGATGGTGCTGTAAGGGCATTGAGGCGTTACAACAAACATTGCGTATTTTCAGTCGCGTTGTTGATTGTATTAGGCAGCTTATGTACTCTGAAATAACTTAAACGATTGGAGCGGACCGACTTAGGTTTGATGATAAATATTAGTAGATCAAACGTTTGTGTAGATTCTGCCAATTCGTCCAGCAAAACAATAGCTTTCGAGATGCAAGAATCAGTAAAAATGACGTGAAGCTCAAGCAGTGACGTCAGACGCGTTTGCAGATCCATCTCGCGAACATCTCACACTGTTTCTCGCGCTACTGCTTAGTCTTAAGTGGATCGACCCTACAGAAGCTGTCTTAATCAAAGGTCCCTGCGTTTCATGTGTCTACTTTTGTATGGCTATACCCTGGCGCAAGTTCCTGTCCAGGGGTTTAAAATGTCCAAAAAAATTGAACGTTGTTGGAAGAAAAAAAAAATTATGCAAAATTTGTATTTCTGTATTTGTCATTAATTTTCTACATTTCTTAAAGGACGATTCGAAGAGAAAAAAAAATTACTGCAAAGAAGGAACACAACTTTACTAAAATCGTGGAGAGCTCACTTACGGATAATCCGTGAATGCTTGTTGCACGCCTACCTCAACCCTAAAACGTTTGATTACCTAAATTTTTTTTTTTTTTTTTGAACTGCTGTAAAGTTGCAACATGAAATATGATGTAAGGCTAGTTGCAGTATCTTAAACTAGAATTAACGACTTAATTTCATTCCCTTCAGACCTTCTGAACGAGTAGATAGCGACTGTTTCCAGTCGCGTCCCAAAACAAACTGATCAGTAGCGAGAACGGGGCACCACCTAGCGCGGCCAGTGGCCCCAGGGAGCGCCACTGCATGGAACGGGCGAGCGTTTTAAATATGAAAAGCATTAATAAAATACAGGTAAGTATTTTATGCTGAGTAAAAACTAATTTTAGGGGTAAAACCACGTTTTCCAATAGTGTCGCCTGCGCTCAAATTGGCAGTTTAAGTGCACAAATGCACCCACGTATTTCGAGCACGGCCATCTAGATGCTGAAGACCCCCCCCCGTCATTATCTTTACTCAGCGCTAATGCGCGTGACTATGCACGCGGGGGCATTCATTCCCCTCACTGATTACCAGAACTCAAAATACGAAATTATTCGAGTTAGAAAGATAAGGAAGGTATAAAAATACAATAACCCAGATTACGTATTCCGATCTTGGATCACCATTTGATCGACTAATGTTACATGACGTCGTTTTGAATTTTGAATTGGCGTTCAGAGTTCAGTGTTCATCTGGGTTGCTGGGTCGGATTTGCTATACACGGAAGGCAGCCATGCGCTCATATGTATGTCTGCTTTACATTACGATGCTCCAAACCTGCAGCCTACCATATAATGCGATGTTAAGGTGAAGTTTCGAGCGCAGATGCTGTCAAAGTCTGTTTATTTTGCATTAAAAAGGATGGTAAATTCAAACTTTTGAAGAATAGCGCCATCCCTGGCGAAGTGGTTTGGTCCACGATTGTCGAAATCTGGTGCTCTCATTAAAAACGAGAGACATTGGATCTACACAGAGTCAATTCGCCCCTCACATATTAATGATGGCACCTTATCAGATACAGAGGAGACGATGTTTCCAACTTCATTCGGTCCGAGACCTACGATTTAATGAAGTACGAATCTTCACTGAACAATGCTAAACACACAAATCCAGAACCAATCTGAAATTCCTTCATTACCAAAATGTTTCTTTAAGATGAGCGGACGAGCTGATAATTTTAACACGAATTGATGGAGCTGAGAATTATTTCTGGCCCCCCCCCCCTCCCCACAATTCTTCGGCCCTATGGGTACTATGTGAAAATGTTTTGATTGGAGAAAGGGCAACTTTTTTGTTCTCATCAAGGTTTTTCGTGTCTCTAATCATTTTTAAAGGTCACTTTCCGTATGTAGTGTATTCATTTGCAGCAAGACGCCTCCTGACAAAGCTTGATTAATCTCAAGGCCATTCTTTGAATATTCAAAGACCATTATAGATCTTGAGAGGAAGAGGGGGGGGGGGGGGTAAAGTACACCCCCCCCCCCCCCCCCCCCCCCCCCAAATCCACCTTAGTTCAGATGTCGCCTACGCCAGCCCATGAATTCAAGTTTTAGACGTACGTACTACATAATTTGATATGCAGTTGTTCCGAAGAAATATAGGTACGGTATTTTAGCCGCACTACAGATGCAGTTGTTTACACGAAATCCAGGTATATAGGCTCACTTCAGTCACTTCAGCATCACCGAGTAGACACTAAAATTTCTAGGTTTCACTCACGTAGTCTCGTCGAAAAACACAATTTTCAACTTCACCTTCGGTTCCCCGTATTCGGCCAATAGGTTGAGGTCACGCCATAAATATAGACCATATCTTTTTTACAACTTGTACAGAAGTGCAGTATATCTTCAATACCAACTCTTCCAAACAAGGATTTTACTGCCAGCAGCTGAGCCAGCTGATAGTGAGTCACACAGCTGTTATTGGCAGGATCATCAAACTGGGTCTGCACCATATGCATGGTGATCAAATATTTACTCTGCAATATCAGCCTAGATAAAGGGCTACAAGCATTCTCCTTTCCCAGAAGGTCCAATACTAGGAGTTAGCCAAGTTGTTTCACAATGGTATTTGTAGAGATTATTTACTCGTCCCATACCCCTCTTCAAGAAGTGAGTTTTAGGTATAAACCAAAGCCCACGGATCTTTATCCATTACGTAACGAATTTGGATTAAAAAAAAACCAGAAAGGTTGCCTCAATACACTAAATTTGAAGAAAAAAAAAAGATGTGATATCTATAAAAAACCAAAATCGGTAAAACGTTAATCACATTTGAGAATGGTTCGGCCTTTCAAAGGAGAACCGACAAGTTAACTTTCGTCAAGTCAATCCTACCCATTATCAGGTTAAGGGTTAAAAGAAAAACTTAACCATTGCTACTTTTGGTATAGCAATGCGTTAAACAGGACGGAAAACCAAATGGGCTCGATAAGTGTTCAATTAATACGGATGCAAACCTATTTACGTTGCCTTTGGGACTTAAATGTCAGGCTGCCTGAGTGGGGAATTGAACCCACGACCTTTGAAACGAAATGCCGAAGTCCTACCGCTGAGCCATACTGATTTTTTTTATTTTTATACTGAATCAAAACATTTATTCCGACATTTTTCATTAACAAACGGGAAAAAAAGGGCAGGTGAGCAAATGTAAAATTTTATTTCGTAAAGTCCCTATACATCGTTTAAGAGATAGAAGGTCACACTTTTTAATTTACGAATTTGTGACCAGCCACTGCCTTACTTAGGCATCAGGTGTATAAGCAGATTTCATTTGCACAATTAGAACTGATTATCATCTACAAATACCACGTGTGTTCAATTATCATTGGTATTTACAGGGTCCTCCTCATTTAGCGATTAAAAAACAGCAATTCCGACTACCATTCAAAATCCAAAAACCTCACACCTTCATCGACCTTGCACCAATCGACCCACTGGCATGCCACATGAGCCGCGAGCGTTTACACTCTTTCGAAACGCGCTTCATCCAAATAAGTGCTACTTTGCCTCCCAGTGATCAGATGGCATTGAGCAGAAAGACCAACCGATTTATCTGCCACTTGGCCAGTTCATCATTCTATTCCCTCTTCTCGTGAGATAAGCATCTTCGTTTTCTCATCACTTTGGCATTCCAGGCGCATCAGCGGCGGTGCGCCTTGCATACAGAGCGCGTCCCTGGGTCGGCCTTGTTGGGGCCAGGCAAGGGGTTTACAAAGTGGGGACTTAAAGTGGACGAGAATGACAATGAGCTTGGAAAAAGTGTTAGGAAGATCTCTGTATTTTGATGAAGGTATGCATGCAGATGCGTGATCAGCATAATTTGGCCGTGCATGTTGGAAAGGATTGTGAGGCGCCCGCCCGCCTCTTCGAGGAATCTTAAGTTGGGATCGTTTAAGTATTTGGACGGCTGCCATATTTTTTTTTAATAGTTACTTATGTGACTGGTCAAGCATCGTTAATGAGCAATAATCGTTAAGGTCCGTAATTGTAGACGATGCATGCCGTTAATTGTTATTGTTGATTGTAAATTAGAACCGTGTCTGTCTACTTAGCGAATTGCAATTGGCTGGTTTAGACACAAATTCCGAAATTTGTTTATGGCAAAAGTTGTTAATCGGGGAGGGGGGTATAAAGAGGGTTTATACGTTGGTATACACTGTAGAAGTGCTTGGTAATCTTCAGTAATCCCAGGTAATCGGATCTGAAGGAAACTCGGAAAATTTTTGTAATTCGAAGGTAATCCATACAGTAACACAGTAATCCTAAGTATGCCTATAGTGTTCCAATTCTCCGAAGTGTGCAATAACCCAGTAAACTGAAGTATTCCATCGTTGTAGCAATCTAGTAATTCGATGTGTTCCTTGCAGTAATCCAGTAAACTGAAGTACTCCTTGCAGTAATCCAATGGGTTCCTTGCAGTAACACAGTAAACTCAAACTGAAGCATTGTTTGTAGTAGTCTAGTAATTCAATCTCTTCCTTGCAGTAACCCAGTAAACTGAAGCATTCCTTGTAGCAATCTAGTAATTCGACGTGTT
>JAHWFP010092581.1:3201-19279 GCA_023313725.1 Lithobius niger | reverse complement strand
GGGGGGGGGGGAGGGGGGAGCGAGACGAAGCAGAATGAGCGAGCGAAGCGAGTGACTCCGCTAGTTTGTCAATAAACCTGCAGGTGTCCCGAAGAAACTGTAGCAGAGAGGAGGCATGTTCATCACTATACTGTTTACTTCAAGTTCTCACCCCCTGCGTTTTCCACAGCATAAGAGGGCATCAGGTTCTAAAAAAGTTTGTTTACTGCTTTGGTTCTGTTTGGGAAACGGGACAATGCCCACATTCTACACCCTTCTTCACCGTTCTTCGTTCTTCAGGGATTGGTCGTGGTGGCTGCGTGATGAAAACACTGAGCAGTGAATCATGCCATGGCCAGTAACTAGAAAGAGGGACCCTGACAATGTCCTGCCAGTACAGAGTTGCAGTAACTCACGATGTTTTTTTTTCGGAAAAAAATCGAAAAAAGCTATTATCTATAATTTTTTGGATTTCAAGTAATTTTTTCTCAAAAGGCGTTTTTTAAAGAGCTGTAGGCAACCAGACGCACAAAAAAAATTCGTGGTTAAGGAAAAATGGTAGTTTAATGGATAATTATTGCGTACAACAATTGCTTCTACAGTATTCTAAAGGCCGACATTGGTAATACAGTGGTTTTTCACAAGTATTACTTTGGATGAACTACGCAATAACCAAATCCAGCCAAGGATATGCACATTGACGGCAAAACTATTGCAATTTGACACTGTTTGTTATCTTCTTCAAGCATACTGAAAAACGAACATAACTGTTACAAAACTACATCCTACACACCACTTTTTCTGAAAGCAAACCACCTACTTCACAGTCGGCATTGGGTTGGCGACGGTGCTGCCCTCTCTCAAAGCAGGGTGGAAAATCAGTTTGGTGATTGCAGTAGTCTCTTTCACTGTGCGTAAAGGCATGAACAGAGTTCAGGTTCGATGATTTATGGCCCTTTCTGGAAAGCCTGTTCGTGAATGTTCATAAGTGGAAATCGCTGTTGGCTAAACTGGTGAATGGCCATCGTCTCGAGTGCTCGGAGTTGTGCTTAGCTAGCGGTGGTGGAGCGAGAAGCACACTGGTTTTGTCCCGGTTGTTGTTATGAATGGGCTGCACAACATGGAGGGCAATACCATTCGTTTTGTCTTTCTTCTCCGTTGCCTGCACAGGCTCATGAACTCAAATGCTAGGTTGCCTTACAGTGTCCCCTACACAAACACCTCCAGGATACTGCATTGACCGCTTGTTTTGTGCAAGATACTCTCAGAAAGAGTTCCTCCGGGTTGTTGGTGGAGTTTGGGTTCGGATTCACAGGGTTCGGAGGAAGGTGCTGTGTGCCAGGTTGGATTTGAGATTGGGATTCGATCTGGTGTGGTACCTGCGGTTCGAAGGCATCCGTTTGTCTGGACAGAGTGGAAGTGGTGTGGTTACGGCAAAGGTGGAAGTGAAGTTTTGGGCATTTTCTCGGTAATGACTTTGTGGTGGCGCATGGTCTTCCATTCAGTGGGTTCCGAAAATGGCATTGAATGCCACACATGGAGAGAGTACTGAGGATTCGCTCACTCTTTCCAGGAACGAAAGTGACCACTTCCGTCCGGCAGTGTGGTAGGGTTGTGAGGGAGTGGGGTAGGTTTCCACATCCTTGTTTATTTAATGGCTTGGTTTATCACCTTCACGTGATATCCCAGGATAAGGAATAGCTGTTCCACCAGTTGGAAATGAGACTCTGCGACTTGGCATAACGATGATGTGTACGCAACACGTAACGTCTCACCACGGACGATGGTGACGAGTTGGCTCCGAGGGTAGCCTGAATCATAGAAGTTGCGCGTTCCGGTCTGGGTGGGTTTGGTGTAGACTTCCCACGTCAGATTATTTTTCCTCTTGGTAATCAGCGTGTCAAGGAACGCCATCTTCTGGTGGGCTTCGATCGCCACAGTGAAATGCGGATCCTTATTCCACCTTCTCATGGGTCTCACGAAAGACGGGACCTTATTCTTGTTTTGGTGTCGTGAACACGTCATGAACACAGCAAACCGAGATTTTTAGACCTGGGTAGCTTCGGGTACTGTGTTCATCCAGAAACTGGAGAACAATTTCTGCCAGACATGGGGAACACGAGCACCCCATAAGTGTGCATTGACATTGTCAATAAACTTGGTCTTGGAAGATCAAATAAACATTAAAGAGTAACACCTTGAGCAGTCTCCAAACCAGTTGGTGCTCTTTGGGGTCTATTTGTTGGCGGGCAGCAGATTCATCGAACTTGCTCAAAGTGAGTGCAAGGAAGAGGCTCGGGAGCAGAAGAGGGCTTGGACGTTAAACAAGGTCAGGATCTAAACAGGCCAGTGCCTCAATCCCTTTAGGCGATGCGTGAAACTGACTTACTTCCTAAGCCTCGGGGATAGAAACCAGTTCACTAGTTGCACAGGCCCTCCTTTGGCGGAGGTGATAAAGTGAAAAGGCCCCCCAGGTTTCTAGGTCTTAGCATGTGTGGGAGTTTTTTTCGTGCATCGCGTTTCAGGTTTGAACTTGCTACCAAGCTGAAGCACAATGCAGGAGCAAAACTGCCACACGTGTTCGCCCAGATTAAGACCCACAAACCTGGGTACTCGTTTCGCCATATCACCCAGCCAAAGGAGGGCCTGCACATCTAGTGGACTGATTCCTATCCCCCGAGGCTTGGGAAGTACGTCTAGGGGATCAACTCGCTCTCTAACAGTCTATTTCACACGCCGCCTTCAAAAAATGCGTTTAGGGTTACCAGCACCGCTGGGTTGGTCTGAGAGTGAAGGCATTGAGACTCGGGCTTTGCGTGATCCGGACATCGTTTGACATCCAAGACCTGTTCCCGAGCCTCTTCCATAAACTCATTCTGAGCAAGTTCGATGATTTTGCTGCACACCAACAAACAGACCACCAAAGAGTGCCCACTCGTCTGAATGCTGCTGTTCTTTAATGTTTACAGCCACGTGTTTAATGTTTTCGGCTTCGGGTAAAAAGTTGGACGCCATTTCCAATCAAGCATAATCTTGCGCCTTTAAAGAAAATAGTATGGGTGTGGAATCTATTCAATTTTTAGGGTTAAGACACCAGGCGCACTTGCGGGGATGGAGAGAACCACAAAAGGGGAGCGCCCTGGTCTCCGAGACCTAAATATACGAGTAAATTCCGGTAAAATTAGATAAGGCATTTATTGTAATGAACAAAATTATGAAAGTTGGCTTTTTTAAATCTCAGAAGGTAATAACATTATTGAAAAGTGTTATTTTACAGGGAACACCAAGGGACTCAAAAGCCGCGCAGGGAAAAATAGCCACGAAAAAAAGCCTGGCAAAAAACAGACGCCGTGGAAAACAAGGCTTGTTTTATCGATTTCTTGCTTTTTATTCGTGCTATAGTTTTTGTTAAAGGTTCGGGAAGGTCAGTTGCCTTGGCTCGAGTTTCACCAGGCATGCAAATGATTTTTTTTTCCTTTGTGTTTTTTTCTCGTGGCTTTTTTCCCCTAGATTCCTTAAAACGACCTCATCCCACACCCCCTCAGCAGAATTCAACCCCGTTTTGAATTCTAATTCCCCACCACCACCCACCAACAAAATTCTTTGTGGCGCCCTATAATTAAGCAACCACCATTTTCAAATTGGAATTACCACATTTGCCCGTAAACCCAACCTATTCTTCGAAAAAAAGCGCCACAAAATTATCGGATTCGCAGGAACATTCAGTCAGCTTCAACGATTGCGCAGCCGTCACAATTTTGCGACAATCCCCACCCAAATAACTTGTCCAAACCAGTATTATAATTTCACTACATGAACCTTACAAAATGCAAACCACCTGACCGACACATTTTCCATTCCATACCAAATTACCACTCTGAAACTAATCTTTTCTTTTCTTTCTTTCTCCATACCCTGTCATTCAACGAAGACGATTCAAACGCCAGAGAACCAAAATGTCACCTTAAAGCAGGCAATATGAACACACAAGAGCACGCGAGGCGAGTTTTCAAGTCTCTAGGCTAAAGACTAAAATGACAGAGAAAAAGTAGCAATAATAATGGGTGGGACTATGGAACTTTGCCAAAAACGGCCATCCTTTGTGTGCGAAAGCTCATTCAAACGTCTTTACAGTCAGGTGGCTCACACTCAAACATGAATAACAGACACTACCAGGCGAAGTGTGCCTTTAGGAATAAATATGGGAGTAGGCCAGACATAGGGGCGATGCCAACGGCGAATAAAAACTTAAAATCCAGTTTACTTCACGACTACAAAAAAGTAGGTACTTATTAGGGCTTCCCACTTACAGAATTTCATTACAAATGAGAGTGAATCGACGACGTTCCTATCATTATTATTGACATGTTAAAACCGTAAGCGATGTATGGTCATTGCAGACAGTGGCGTAGCAGAATCAGAACGTGTGGCGACACCTGTTGGCTTCTATGATGACCACAGTTTGCCTCGTCAAAGCCAACTGAGATACAGCCTGTGAGCGGTTCTTCTGCGATCTAGGTATACGGGTTAGACGGTTTGGTTTTTCCGATAACGCAAATTGTGACGGAGTCTGGTGGCAAATTTGTTAACTCGCTTTATAAAACTAACGCCAAATTCGCCACCATTGCAAAATTCGTTGCCCATGGCACCCCAATTAGGCTTTTCGGCACCCTTTTAGTGTGCTGTACAGCGAAAACTGGGAGGACTACGGCAACGACTTTGCCGTAATCTTCCCAGCTGTCGCTGTACAGCACACTAAAATGGTGCCGAAAAGCCTAATTGGGGTGCCATGGGCGACGAATTTTGCAATGATGGCGAATTTGGCACCTTTTTTAGGTCAAGTCAAAATCTCCAACATTACCTTTTTCAGAAAAGTTAGCTTTCTCGGATAATTTTAATTCGACTGCCAGTTGAATTTCAATTCATCTGATACGAACTGCCTTTTTTCCGTAAATAATTTTTTTGTTAACGTTGAATGATTTAGCGTTAATGGCAATGCAACCATTTTACTTGACCGGCAAATCGAATTGGTGTTAACGCTAAGTAATAGTCAGATATGCTAAATGCTGAATTAACAATAAAAATGAGAAACAAATTACATTATGTATAGGAAAATTTGTACCTATAATGTCCGCGAACTATACTGAGTTCGCCCCAGAACGACACAGATAATCAATTGTATTTTTTTGGTAGCAGAGTGCCTTGTTGATATCCGAGATGGTTACAAAAACAATGGCGATAAATGCCGCCCCCTCCAGGAAAACGTAGCCGCTCGTAAAATACCTGCAAGACTCAAGATCAACCGCGTACACAATATTTATTAGTGTCAGTAAGCATTGTGTGTGTGGGGAGAGAGGGGGTGCAGATTATTTTTGGACTTGGGAGGTGACGAGTTTTTTAGCGTTTTTAGATGGGAATCATCGAAGGTTTGATGGTAACGAGTTCAATCCATTCACCGCACCCCCACCCACCGCAATAAATGAATATTGGTCCCTTAAAGGGACACACCTTCTCACTATATTCGAGCATCCTGCGTGAAATAGCTCTTGCAACATTTACATAGGTTAGAGTGAATGCAGCAAAACCGTTTCTCAAGAGGGAAAAAATAGGCAAACTAATGCCTTTGTAACATTTATACGTGTTTGAAGTAATGTTGCAGATTTGAGCCACGCAGGAAAGTCACCCGAGAGGAATGTATGTACCTTTAATTCCTTCATGAAAACAACAAAATTGGAAAGAAAAAATATGAATTGCTGGGTTTTTTTTTTTAATTCTTATCTTGCATCTCAGTAATCGACTCGCGAAATACCTTCGCGGAGTAAACAAACAATCAAACAAAAAACGCGAACCCTCGATCAAAACGGCGTCATTCCTAACAAGTGTCGAGATTTGAGTTATCGGGCCGTATTTAATATGAATGATATATTTGCAGCCTTGAGCCAGCGAGTAGCAGGCTGTTGATATTATTCCTGTCCACGTGCATCGACACACCTATTACTGTCCTTGGCAATGCAAAACCGCAGTCATTCAGATGGCCATCTAAACACCAGCCTCACTTCCTGACACCATCAACCGACATTCTTTCTTTGTGAAGGCCATCTTTGTGGAATCACCAATAATAAACAGGCGAAACGTACTACCGTCGATCCGTTCAGGGTCAGCCGCCATTTTGTGCCGATAATCAACCTGAGTTGGACTTTTTGCGATAGCCACTATAAAAATGACAGACGGTGGATAAACAAAAACAGTCTTTAACATTTTTTTAATTAAAGCAACATACAGCCTGCCTTATAACCTTCCACCTGCCTCACGCGTCCCAACACCCACGCGATGATCACATCCGCGTATTTACCACAGATAAGGTCAACTGAGACGGTAGCTTCGTTTTCGCAGCGCCTGTCTCAGTTGGCATTGCGCCTAATAGTCCAGCCAGCGAGAACCTATTGATTGTGTCGTCAAAAACCGGAATGATTCTTGTATTTTAAAATCACAATTTATAATTTTCTAGACTAGTGTCTTATAATTTTGCTTCGGCGATCTATTGGAATAATTAATTTTAATTTTTACTGCATTAGCCTTCTAGATTTTTGATCTCACAGTAATTACTAGCAAACAATTAAAATGAATACTGCGCACACACATATAAAACTTCAAGGTCATTGTAGGCGCAGGATGCATCATATATGTTCGGGACGAACGTAAATAAAGTTAGTAATAGTTAACAGAAAGTCTCCTAGACGCCACATTTTTAAACGGATGTTTAGCAAGGAAAAGACTAACGGTAAGTAAATAGACCTTTGGGGTCGTACTTGATGTGGAGGATCGAGAAAAATGGCGCTAGGAGGTCTATCCCTTTAAGAAAAGTGTAAGGATTTTTCCCGATTCAAAATCTGTTTTATCGCGATAGTATCAGTTATCGATACAGTTTTTAATAAACTTGGTCGGGATAATAAATTGTTTATCATGGCACTGCCTTAACTGAGCCCCCCCCCCCCCCCCCAAGTACACAAAACAAAATTAATATAGGTCGACTGGCGGCATAAAACAAAAATACGTAAGAAAAAATCCGAGCGAAAAAAGTCCACGGTAAGAATTTTAAAAACAAGTGATCCGAAACAGAAATTACCCCCAAAAAATTCGTGGATTTAGTTTACTCATTTATGTTAGATTGGGTCAGTTTCCATGGCTCAGATTTCACCAGGCAGGGTACGATTTCATCAGGGAAAAAAATATTTCATACTGCTCTTTTCTAGACTTTTTCTTTTTTTCCCCCCCGATTTGACCGATTTTCTTCTTGGTTATTTATTTTTTCCAAAAAACTTTTCTTTCTCGTACTTTTTTCGTCAGACTTGTCTTCCTGGTATTTTTACATCAGATTTTTTCTTCCTCACATGTGTTACGACCATCCTACTTTATTCATCGTTTTTTTTTTTAATTCTCTGCATCCTACTTTTGCAGTCAGCCATCACCGCCCGATTCTGATGAAATATGGATGGGTCAATCAATTTTTGAAGTTTCCATGTACCAAATCTCATGACAATCGCCTCAGTTTTCCTCTCATTGGTTCAACCCCATATTAATTCAGAACTGAATTAACGTTCCCTTAATTCACTTAAAGGGACATTCCTTCTCACTAATTTCGAGCATCCTGCTCGCATTAGCTTTTGCGACATTTACATAGGTTAGAGTGAATATAGTAATCCAGTTTCTTGCGAGGGGAAAAATATGAAAAGTAATGCCTTTGCAACATTACACACGTCTGTACTAGTGTTGCAAAACTGAACTATAGAGGATAGCCAACCGGAAGTAATGTACTTTTAACTCACGTTATAGATTAATAAATTATTGATAGAAAATTGAATTTGTCGCATTCCATTCCAATGAGTGCGATAAATCGTGATTACCGAAAAAAAAACCACTCTACATCTTACAGCGTTTATTTACACCGCAATTTAAATCAAGCCGCTCTTGGGCAATTAGCAGCAGACAAAAGCGGAACACCATAAATTGATGCCTAGTAGCACCCTCTAGTGGTTCAGCTACGAACTACATGTGAAAGACTATAATTCAGAATATAAAGACTAAAAAACAGAATAGTTTTTTTTAAGCATTAGTAATTGTAGGGACGTTAGGAACTCTCAAGAAATGTGCGATTTACCGATTAAATACGAGCGAGCAAAACGAGCGAGGTCGAATGTTCAGAGTTCTGAATTTGTATTTCGTGTGACTGTTTGTAGCTAGTCAAAGTCGGAAAAAATAAAAATGAATAACTAACATAAATAAATATAAAGAATACATTGACCTATTAAAAGATTTTTGTTTCCTCACTTCTGTGCCCGGCTACTGCACATTCGAGGTCCCTTCATTTTGCTGTTTTTTGTTTTGTTTGTTTGTTTGTTTGTAGCTAGGTATAAGGGCGGGTTTACGCAACGTCTCGCCTTTGCATTCTCGCAGCTAGAACTCAATCGCGATGGCAAAGGTGACATTGCCATGGTAACAACGCTAAATGGATTAGCTTAATCCGACATCGTTTGAGTAAATACTTGCAGTCTTACAATCCGTGCCAATAATATGAAGAATTCCTCATGACGAAACAATTTTCCCAAACGCTTCTGAACTCACGTTACTTGCTGTTTTCGTTGCGAGGCGGAAGACATGAAACCGCCGCCATGTTGGAATTTGAGGTGATTTCTAGCTTCTAGCTGCGAGAATGCAAAAGCGAGTGGTTGCCTAAATGTGCCCTAATGTGTCTTTTTTTTTTAATTTTGGTTACATTCAAAATTCAGCCGAATCGTTTGAAAGTACATTAGTTTGTTTTCGATAATGCCTGACGTAAGATGTTTATTAATTCACTAATTAATTAGGTCAATAATTAAAACCTGTCTAGCTCAGTAGTTGACCTGTGTAATTATCGGAAGTTAAATGACACCGAGTGAGAAAAATACGCCCGTTTCTTCTGAATATGTGTAACGAATAATAACTAATTACAAAAAGTTTAAAAAAATAAATAAATAAAAACCTCTTGATAAACCTTGGGAAGGAAAAAAAAGCTTAATTCCCCTCCCCAGTGACTCAGAAAAAAATATACCGCTGGGTTAGACTTGGAAAAAAAAAGTGGTTTCTGAGCAACCTTGATCTTTGGTGGCCTCAAAATATAGAAAGAAAGTTGATATGACCGGACATCATACTTCCAGCTTAAGTGAAAGTACGCACAATCTTTTTTTTTAAACAATGGAAGTAAAAAAAAAAAGGAATTAAAACTGCACCATCACTCCTTTGAATTCCAGAGAATTCACGAAATAATAGCAAGATCTGGCCGACAATATTTCACTTGAATGTCAAAATCGGTCAAAAGATGCCAAAACATTCGATGACCAAGTCAAACCGATGATATGCCCAGCCAAAAGTCGGAACCTTTTAATTCCGTTGGTGGTAGAGATGATGTCCAACTTTTTAAAACACTTTTTGAACTAATGAATTTGCGCACTTTCGGTCTCCCTTCTCATGAAATTTCAATCAAATCAAAACAAAATTGCTTTACCGTCAAAAGAGCGGAATATCTCCATTCTACGCATATTTTCATATTAAAGATAGTCCTATACCCAGCTAATTTTCGATTCTTTCTGATGTCTTCTTCAGGCTTCTCGACGTCTTCCCGGGTTACATGCTCGGTTTATAATTCGTCCATCATAGTAGTCGAAAATTAGCTGAATAGAGGACTATGTGCCTAAAATGGGGAAAATCCGCTCTTTTGCAGTGTTGATAATGCGTCCACAGTAGCGGTTGTCATGGCAACGGAATTTTTCGTACGGTAACAAAATTGCCAATGTTACGTCCCCAACAGATAGACAAAACCCGATTTCCGTCGAGGCGATATTTGATTTCGCTCTAAGAGTCAAGATGCGAAGATGTAGACCCAGTCTTCAATTCAATTCAATTCAAATTTATTGAATTTTGAATTTTTTTTTACTGGGCCATTCTGAATCTTGTTATTTTTTTTTTTTTTGCTTTCGTATTCATTCATTCATTCGTAATTTTCTATTTTTTTTCTCTCTTAAAGTATACCATGCAGCGTCCCTGTAGCAGAATCAGAGCGACGCGCGACGCTACGTCACAGTACGGCTGGCGGTGTTGCAGTACGATTTATCCTCCACTTTTTTCTTTCTGGTTCTTCTTTTTGTGATAATTTCGCTAAAAATTGACCGATTTTCACGTTCAAATACACCATTTGAATGTTTTTTTCGAGAGCTTTTGACTGGTGCTATTGTCATGACGATAGCGTTGGTCTTTCTCAAGTTGGTTAGCAAAAACAACCTACAAAGGTCTAGAAAAAAAAGTTCTCGCAAGAAACTTGTTCATGAACCGAAATGGGCCTAACTCAAAATTTTGTACAATGCAAAATTCCACCGTCACACCCTACCTGCAACCCGTAGACACCTCCCTCTTCCGCAGACAGTTTTTAGCTTGTAAATAGCCTGTCGCAGACCGTCTGAAAATATTTTGTTTTTGGGTGCAGCGCAGTAAATCACGGTTAGGGAAGTTTTTGAGTTGTTGAGAATATAAAACCGGTACTACCAACAAAATTACGAAATTTCAGAATGTTCCTACCTCTATCTGGATGGAATATCCTCCTGAGTTTTCCCAGGGCCTCCTTAAATCCACGCACGTCCTGCGTCAATGCAACAATGTGCTCTTGCTCCACAACAATAGGGCTCTCGTTGGACCCGTCACTGTTGACACTGTTCATAGAAATACTGCGTGACGTCGTGGATCCAATACTGCCTTGAGTACTGGCTGCACTGGCCGACCGGTTGTGCCCAAGACGGGGATGAACACCGCCGCCCCCGCCGCCCGTCTCCATCTTGTCTGGGTCGTACGAATGTTGCTAAAAGAAAAGAAAAAGAAAGAAAAAATTAAACATTAAAAAGGGATAAGCTGAAAATTACGGAAAACAAGCTATTGTCAAGGTTATAAGACTTCTGTAATTATTGTGGCGAGGACCAGTGTATAGCGGAACTGAACAATAATTTGCCGGTATGGGCCAAACCTTTAATTACTACACCAACCCCCGGGGGGGGGGGGGAGAACTCGTTTGGTGTTTACGGTTAACTGTATCGTAAAAAAATCCCGTAAGGGTAAAATCCCATCAAGTTTTTGCCACAGAAAGTAGAGATAGCAGAGCCAAAATGGCTGCCAGCCACCAAGTTTGTGGTTCGAATCGAGATCACTCAAGCTTAAAGTGGCACTATCACCGATTGAAATGCGAACGAAAATACCGTGGCGCCATCTAGCGCCATTGATATTGTTAACCTTGCTCGCAGGTGCACGAGGATGAACCAAATTTTTACTCAATAATTAAGGATGTCGTGGCTTGTTTGTTTACTTAAAAGAAATGCCGTTATGCATTCCTTTGCTTGGTGCAAGCAAACGCTAGATGGTAAACAGCACTAGATGTTGCCAGAATTGGTCTGCTTTCAATCGGTGATATTGCCACTTTAACTGACAATCACCAAGGTGTCAGTTAGTCACCAGGGTTGGGACGGCAAACTTGGCGGCAGCCATTTTGGTTCTAATACCACTACTTTCTACGGCAAAAAACTTGATGGGTCCCCTTTACCCTTATGGGTTTTTTTGCATGATATTACTTTAGTATAAGTATTGATTATGATCGAGCTTCTTATGAAAATACAATTGCAAATCACTGTAAATCGTTTCTTGAACAGCCTGAAGAAAATCGACAATGTGGTATATGTATGGTTAGGCCTGGTCACGCACAGATTCTCGCGGTTAGAAATCTTCTGAAATTTCAACATAGCGGAGGTTTTAGCTCAGCCGGCTCGCAACTAAAACGAATGTTTCGTCAGGAGTAATTCTTTATCTTATTGTCACGGATTACACGACTGCAAGAACTTACTCAATATCGTCAGAGACAGCTAATCCAGGTTGATTTGTTACCATGGAAACGAGCCATTCGCAACCGAAATTAAATTCCAGATGCGAGAATGCTAGATTGTGTCATAAATACACCCTAAATCTACGCTTATATGGGCGAGTTTTTTCGACTGGAATAATTTTGTTGTTGGAAAAACTTTTGTAAAATTTTCTAATTTTCCTCTTTTTTTCTGCACTGTTTTGGTGTTGGGGGGACGAGGATTAGCAATTCGACATGAGAACAATATTCTTTAATTCCAGAGGTATAATTATGTACCCCTGCCTGCATTAACGCAAAGTGAGTAAGGTTTCCGTAAGGTTTCAGATACCAGCACCACAATGTTGCTGTAGTGTTTAGTCCACGTGAAATCTTACCACTGTATTCAAATGTTTTTTTTTTTGGGGGGGGGGGGTAATACCGTTTTTACGACATATAGGTAAGCTAGTGATGGTAAGCTAGCTATGGTGTCCGATAGTTGCAAGTGTGTGCGTGGCTGCATGTTTACCAGATTCTCGTGAATTCAAAGCTAACTGGCGTTAAATTTTACCAAATTAAAAAAAATACATTACTCGGTCGGTAATCTAAACACAACCATGCAAACAAAGCCATATAGGCCTATTATGATTCCTTCTGTGTTTACGTGTTTGAAAGCTGGACTCGGTTTTACACTGTACTGAAAACTGACATAACAAAACATCAAGTATATAACATAGGGTTTGTCAAGGTTGCCGGCTTCCGTAATTATTACGGTGACGCAAGGTGTATACCGGAACTAAATATTAAATTGCCGCTGTGGGAAAACCTTTAATTACAACGAACTAGTATGGGATTTGGCCATCCAACAGCATATAGATGAGGAATTCTGTTGACTACCTTATGTTATGCAGTTTAACAACAAAAGCTGATTCAGTTTTTCATTTCATTCAGTGTTTCATAAAAGCTAAGAAAAAATCGGGGACCTATCACTATAGTAAACCAAACAGCAAAACAATTCATAAAAAAAATGTGATATCTCCCCAGAACAAAACTTGTTCAGAATTCCCAAGCTTTTCCCGCCGGCCAAGATTTGAATTGTTTTTAAATACTTTAAAACTGAAATACTAAAAATACTTGAAAACTGCGCAGTAACAAACAAAAAAAAAAAAAAATTCGTTTCACGCTTGAAACCATTACCCAGCGATGTTGACAGTGTTTGATATCATGACTTAAAACGACGAAAAAGCTTGAAGGTACTTCGTTCCAAGTTGGGTTTTGCGGAGATGATATTTTTTCCAGGAAATCACCAATGATGCGAAGGTTATTTTGCTCTTCGTCACTTGTTAATTAGTGTTACTCGGATACGCTTAAGTTTGACGCGCTCCTAGTCGGGATAATTTTGTTAAGTAATTCAACTGGAAGGTCCTAGATCTTTTACATGCCACTTTCGACACGAGCACGAGACATCACACGGCCATAATCCTCCCGAAAATGCTGGAATAGGTGAGTAAACTGTGCATGGCTGTCCTCCTCCCCACCCGCCTGCGTTTCCAAACAGGAATTTCTAATTCCCCCCCCCCCCCCCAGCAGTTCTGGAACGTCTAAATGCATGATTTTTGTGATGGACGGCGTTAAAACGTTTAACTGTTCAGTATTCAGGACCAAGGGCTGAAGCGCAAACGTGTTGTTCGGATTCGAACTGCGTATTGTTTTTGCAAATCTGCAAACTAAAAATCAGCCCGGATATGACCACGAGCACGGAACGTGTCCAAAATATGAAAAAAAAAATTAATAAACTAGCCTCGATTCGACTCGCATACAACTCGACCATGAAAATTCGTTCCAGTTTTAAAGAGATGCGTTTAAAAAGGGGGGGAGGGGTGTACCAATTACCCATTTTTATACGCCAGATCCGTCTACACTCTGTCTCACAACTACATTAGGTCTTTAAAAAAATTGTAAAAATTTCTCTAAACATAATAATTTAGCAAAGGGACTCCGACCACGCGTCTGACAATAAAACAAGACATGTAAGGTAATGGCATTCGGCGATGATAAGCAGTCTTCTTTGTAGTAATTACTACGAGTAGCCATTTGTGTTTTGCCTTACACAAATGCCTCGCCATTGGAATCCAAATATTCGTCTCACCTTGTCAAGGACAACGAGACATGTTTTGGCTCATTTTTTTTCCAGTTGTTTTTTCCCTTTTTTTTTTTAAAACAGCCATTCGAGATTTTTATTGCCGTCAACATCAAGCCACTAGGACTGTTAAATGAAAAATAAAATAAAATACTCAAAAACGAAAATAAGATAATTCGAAACTCTAAATAAGCAAAGAATGACTGGCACATGAGACGTAGTATACATGAAGGACTATAGGATTCTATGTATTGACTTGTGTCAGTAAATAAAAAAAAAAAAAAAAAAAACAGGCAAACAAATCAGAAAATTCTTGCAAGAAAAAGCCGCGGTGGCTAGATATACTGAATGTCTTCAGAAAAACGTTGAAAATCTAGCACCGTTGCGCGAAACAACATATCCACCCAAAACCAAAACTGGTATAAGAGAAGCCACCAAGTTTCCAAAAAGGATTCGGCCTTTGAAAGTGGTGATATCATTCAACCAGGGCAAGGCCGCCAAGGTTAATTCCATTAGCCAAGTTAATCGCACAGACTACGATCGAAAGTTAAATGAAAACTAGAACTACTTGAACTACCTGTGGTAGCAATCGTCAAGTTTTCATTTAAAGGCACATCACTCCCTCCGGTATATTTTAACAGTTTCACTCAATACATTACCGGAAATAGTTTTATATAAACTGATTTACCTTTCATTTGCTGGTCTAAGGGTACGATACAGATGTCAGTAGTGGCGCGTGAATGTTATTAGACTTGTTTTAAACGGCTCGGTCCGAGCGGTATATAACTCCCGCCACATGGCTGGCAAGCCGCGGCCCTGGAGGAAGGATAATTAAGCCTTCGCTCAAGTTTGCGACTTGGTCGTACGATGTGTCACGTTGCAGCGGCCCCGAAATGAGTACGACTAGTGTCGTATAGCAATGCGCGCTGCGGTCGTTTGAACTATATTTTAGCGTAGGTGACGCAGAGTAAAGCGGCCAGAACGGAGGGATTTATGTGCCTTTAACGTGGAACGTACTATTTAGTTCCAAAAACAAATCAACGAAAGCACAAAGGGCGACACATTTTGCATTATATACTCCGTATCAGCAAACTCCACATAGCGCTTTCAAAATTGGTTGGTTTTAACTGGTTGGAAGCACGGGAAAAGTAGACTTTTGAAAAATGGAGGCACGCCGACTGAGCGAGCAAAACCATTTCCGTGTATATTAAACCTTTTCAACGTAAAACAAATTTATTTTACTTTATATGAACTATACATTCTGTACAAGTTGTTACATTTTGTTAAATACCTTTAACACTGCTAGTCTTGTTATTAGCACCACTCGACCGCTTTTGGAAGAACGATTTGTATGGTAGGGCCGTACAGAGTCGCCAGAATCCGACTAAACGGAAATTGACGGAAAATGCTGTCCAAATTACAAACAAAAAAACAAAAAAATAATAAGCGGAAATTTCTGACGCCTGATCTAATTCGTGTCAGAGTGGTCGAATGCATTAGCTCGACTGTTTATTTGCCAGATGTCACAAGCTCGATTCTGACCTCAGCCCATGACTACGCATTCGGGACGGGAAAGGTTCCTGGGAATGTGCTCGTGCTCATGCTCATGTCGACTGTGGCATGTAAAAGACCATAGGTATTTATTTCCGAGCATAATTATCCCGTAAAGAGATAATCGTTGAAAAAGACCTTAACTCTATTTGCCTTTTTTTAATTTATTTTTTTCTAGAGAAGTCATGGCTCGTTGCGAATTATATGACAAAAAAGCAGGAAATAAGGAATTTTGAACATAAAAAAATAAGGAATTTTTTTGGTGGAAACTAGGAATAAGGGAAAAAAGTAGGAAATGAGGGCAAAAGTAGTAAAGTAAGGGCAGTAGAAAATACGGGGAAAAAATAGGAAATAAGAGAAAAAGCAGGAGTAACGGAAAAGATAGGAATAAGGAAAAAATAGGAAAAAAGGGGAAAATAGGAAAGAAGAGAAAAAGTAGGAAATGACGGAAACGATAGGAATAAGGAAAAAAATAGGAAATAAGGGGAAAATAGGAAAGA
>JAHWFP010092580.1:0-21003 GCA_023313725.1 Lithobius niger | reverse complement strand
AAATTTAGGAAATAACCAAAGCCTTCCCACACCACGAGGGGGGGGGGCTTTGCTTGAGTGATAAATTACGATCTTCCTTACATTATTATAAAAATATACTTGTAAATTGTTTCTTGAACAGCCTGAAGAAAATCGTCACTTTGATACTGATTAATTATATTTCCAATAAAGTGCACGTTGTATTAAATTTGATTGTAAAACAGAAACAAGTGAGCACGACAAGTTAGTTTCGATTAGTTCTTAGATTAGTTTTTTTTCATTCAAGGAGCGGTAACCCTTCACGGATTTTATTGCCCATATACAGTTTAAATAGACGATGATATTAGCACTGCCGGTCGACAGTGCTTCTTAGAGAGCTTATTAGAGCCCACGAGAATTTTCAAAAACTGGACAGGCGGCGAGGCCCCAGAATGCAATGCTGCAAAATGTAATGTAACAATGGGTTAACAATGGGTGAGATGCACAAGATCGGATTGTAGCTCACTCGAACAAGTTGCAACGATGCTCCAGTACGGAGAAAATAACATTGTCGTGGTGAGTTAGCTTTGACGTTGTGAGTTAACATTGTCGGCTGCAGATAGGTTGTCGAGAAGCTTGCACAGTGGGTTGTAGGATCAAAATCGCATGAAAGTCTACTTACAGCCTTGTCACTGAAGAAAGATGGTTGCCACCTACGTGCAGTGGCAGGCTTTATGAAGTCAACTGGAATTTTGATTTAGTGACCTACACTCTGTGTCCCTTCACTGCATTGTCTGTTGCTCCTCCATGTGTTATGTTGTTGTTCTGCAGGTGCAGGTCATTAAGGTTACGAGAGTAATTTGTGTTTGTGGTTAGTGAATGGATATCGGTGTTCTTGTAGAGTGGCCAGGATTGTGGCTGGAGTTGTGAGTCGTGAATTGTGAGTAACTGTACATTATGTATAGAGTGACTATAGGCTACAGCCCCAGTAAATACATTGTAACGTTGTCGAGAACCAAAATGTAATGTTCTTGGTATACGCTTAAATCTTTCAGTTTTAAACCGCAGGAGGTGAAGTCTATAATTTTGAGGCCTTAAGGCCTCAAAATTGGGTGGCCGATATGACTAAATGACTTATTTACTTCTTCAATGTGGGTTTAAACTCCACACGGCCTCAAAATTCGGCGGCTGTATACAGTGGAATAATAGCAGTTATACTATCCTTCACATCTCAATGCTTATTGTTGTGGCTCAAACGGTTTCCGAGACATTAGGTTGGGACGGGGTTTTAGAGGCCACCTTCAAGGGCCGCAGTGCCGTTAGGAAGCATTTTCGGAACATGTTTATACAATTTTTAACCTTCATTTGCATGGCGTAAGTCATCCTTAAACTTTCTGCATAGGGTTTAAAATCACCCTGTATAACTACCATAGTCTTAGAACGGTGTTGTGTTAGTAATTCCAGTGCTGACTGCGGCTCTTGTGAGGGGTTTCCTGGGACAATGTGACCAAGCACAGCGCAATGATCAGAGTGGTTGGCTGCCAGCCAAGTGGATGCTACTAATCCCACAATAGACTACGATACATATGTGACTTAAAGAAACAATAGTCTGAAAGTCGTCTGATGATGTATGTATCCAAGGTAGATTTAAATATACTATATTAAATATATTGCGTATTTTTTTACTTTTGGAGTTTTAACTGGTAGTTATGGTGGCTGAGTGGAGTGAGGGCTCCTCCTCTTTGAGTTCAAAGCTAGGTTACTGGTAATGCTCAGCCGCTGGAAAGGAGATCTTGGAATTGTTCCAGCCAAAAACGACCATTGAAGAAAACTTCTTTCAAACGTCACATTCTTCTCCGTAAGGCCTATTTCCAAACCAAAATGGTGATTAGGACTATTAAATGGAGTATGGGAAAAACCACGACTTATGGGATCCAAATCTAGTAGTAGAAAAAAAACTGTGAACGAGAAAGAGAGAGAAAAAACGGGTAGAGAGAAAGGTGTTCTACAATCGGAACCAACAAAGTAAAGAGGATACACAACAACAATGAATAAATTAGTACACCGCAGATTGCGACAGACTCAAGGCTCAGTAGCTATTTGCCTAAGTCAATGCAACAATACAAAAAGACAAGATGCAAGAGCAAAAAAATAAATACGACATTTAAAATAGTTGTCTTATTTGAAAACGCCCCTTATAAGCAGGCTAGAAATGCACCAGCAACTGCTGAAGAGGAATAAAATCCAGAGACAGACTCTCCCCCCTCCCTCCCTCCCTCCCCACTCCTTACACTTCTTTCTGGTTCCCATATTTTAGTAAAACGTTCAAAATTGGGCCGGTTCATCGAGACGAGCAATTATTTATTTAAAACGACTTAAAGTTAAACGTAATGAAGCCGAAGTAAATAAATATCTTGGTTCTCATAAGTGAACAAACCAAAAGTCTATGCGAGGAGGCGGCTTTTAATTTTTATTTTCTTAACCTTTTTAAGTCAGATTGCAGACCGCCTACTTTTTTTTATTTTGGTCAATTTTCTTTTGTTTTGTGAAGCTTCCTTACATAATGCGATGAAATATCGCGAAAAAACTCCAATTCTGGTACCTACTTTTCGTAGGCATAAACATGACATAAATTCCACGGTTTTAATGTGTAGCTTGAGGACCAAACTGACGAATAAAATATTGCATACCACCAAATAAAATTGCAAGAAGAAAAAATTCAGAATCATAGAGTCCAGAATCACTTTCGTGTTATTAAATTATAACACGTTTTTCTTGCATTCTTTTAACTAGCATATAATGGAGTACAACTCTAATCTAGGATATTAGTATTTGCGAGTTCGTAGTTCAGGTGCGCATTAGTTGCATGAATATTTGTCTACAGCCAGACCAGTGCTGCACAACAGGCTGCAGTTTGCAACAGAACGGCACGTTTAATAATACCAAAAAGTAAAGTATGTGTGGAGTCGTCACTTGTGTGCTCCACAATGGCAGCCATCAATTTCATGTCAATATGTTAACCCTACCAAGATACCCCTTTAACTACTAATAGACTCTTCTATAATTATACATTGTATTAAGTTGCATCCTGTTATAATTGTATTTAAAGAGAAGTAAACAGGAAGTTCGCTGTCTTATCAGCTGTAGCCTACACTCTGGTAGTCCGTGTGGTTATTACCATTGGTGCCCACGCTGGGCTAAGGTGTGTCCCCGCCTAGGACATTACAGTTGGCGACGAGGATGGGATCTTTGGTAATCTTTAAAAACTTAAGCTTAACTGATAGGTCTTCAACCACATCTTTGCTCCATATTTGTGGTAAGTTGCAAATTTTTTTCATTTTGGCAATGAAAATTAGTGCTCTGAATTCCTATCAGAGTTTAAACTTTTTCAAACAGTGTTATTTTGACGTGGTAGTGCTGTGTGGTACGAAATGATAATAGTTAAATTTAGTACCTTAACAACTAGAACCGAAGTGGGCAATTGGATTTATTATGGTTAATTTTACCTTGGCAGTGTTCTAGAGCGACGCACTGGCGTGTCCGCACAGGCAGTACTATAAACCTGAAGGTTCGAAAAATGCGCTGCTAAATTAACCCTTGTAAATTCGATTGTGCCATTGTCCATATTCGGGCTAGTGTGTGCCGGTGTAAAATTTAACACCGTAGGTTTATGCTCAAACTTAGTAAAATCTGGTCTGTGCTGAGGCTTAGGCCAGAAGTGTTGTTTTGTAAAACGTTGCAAATGGTGAACGTAAAACATTTTTTTTTAAAGCCTAGTCCCTTTAAATTTAACTTGTAGGCAGTTAATTTATACAACTAGGTAGGCTACAGTCAAGCTTGATTTATTTCTGTGTTTAAATAAGTGACCGGTAGTCTTGAGTGCTCCAGTTTAATCCTTGCATGTTAAACAGGATTGTAATTAAATTTAATTAAATTTAATTTTGTAGGCTTATGCCAAAGACAGGTGTCGGTAGCAAACCACCTGTAACTGCTAAAGTTAGCAGTGAAAGTGAAACTGAAAATAATTCAGTAGTGAACGCAAGCGTTAATGAAGCTAGTTCTAATTTAATTCTAAATTTTGAATCTAGTGATAGTGAAGACGACGTCAACATGGGTTCGTCTAAAACCGCTGGTTTATTTTCGGAATTCGATTGCGAGTCTGACACATGGGAGAAATACTCCAGCCGAATTCGTTACTTTTTTTTAGCTAAAGAAATACCAGCAACCAAGCAAGTTAATTTTCTAATGGCATCTGTGGGCCAGAAAATGTTTGATAGAATTCTTAATATCCTCTCACCTGATTTGCCCGACTCATTAACATTTGATGAGCTCGTTAAAAAAGTTTTAGACGACATTGAGCCAGTGCCCTCAGTGGTATCTGAGCGTGTTAAATTCTTTAGAAGATCGCAAAAATCAGATGAGAGTATCGGGGAATATTTAGCTGCCTTAAAGCTAATGACGAAGTATTGTGACTTCGCAAAAATTAAAGACATTAACAGCGAAATGATTAGGGATCGCCTAATTGGGGGAATCCAATCAGAAGTCATTCAACGCGAGTTGTTGAAGCAGACTCTGGATTTAAAGGCTACAACATCCTTAGCTTTATCCTTAGAATCTGCTGAAACAGACCAAAGCGTTTTGAGAAGTCATTCTAGAGCTGTTAACTACGTAGCTAAAAAATCGGGCAAAACATCAAGTAGGCCTAAATCCACTAAGGATTTCATTTGCTATTGTTGCGGCAAAAATGGCCACGTGAAAACACGTTGTAAATATCGAGACTATACATGTGGCCGTTGCCACACTGTCGGCCATTTAAAAGCCGTGTGCCGAAAAGCTAGTCATTCGAATAAAACTTTAAAATCACTCGACCACCCTAAAGCAAGTTCTAGCACAAATTTTAAGGCTAGGCCGAACACAAAACAAAAGCATAGCTACAAAAAACGCGTCAACAAACTCGAACGCGATAGCGAAAGTGATAGTGAAGAAGGCCAGGATGTTGTAGCCGAAAATTCAGAGTCTGGTTCCGGGTCTGATGACGATTCAGACAACGACTATCTTGTACTGAAAAATAATACTCTTGGACTGAGTCAGGCTGCGGACCAGATTTCAATTCCCCTACAAACCAACAAAATAATAGTAGTAGTTAATTCTATGAAAATCCATAAATGGAAAATGCCAGTCTGCCTAAATGGTGTCAAGCTAGAAATGGAACTTGATTCCGGGGCAGATGCATCCATTATCCCTATTGAGTGGCATCAAAAATATTTTGCGGACTGTCCTTTAAAACTCAGTCCGTACTCGATACACTCATACACTGACGGAATTGAGAACACGATTTACACTGTAAGTCTGAAGGTTGAAGTTCAAGGTCAAATCGAACATTTGGATGCTTTAGTTTCAAAATTATATAAACCTGCATTAATGGGAAAGGATTGGCTTTCTATTTTTCGAGTTAATTTCCATCCTTTTTACGACCTACAAACGAAAGTGAAACCTAAGAAAAGTGTTAAGAAAATTAAAACTAGCATTACGCCAGTTGACACTTCCGAAATAGTGAAGGGTTTCCCGGAGCTATTTTCTGAAGGCATGGGTAAGTTTAAGAATTTTAAAGCCAAAATTCATTTAAAACCTGATGCCAAGCCTGTGTACAGTCGTGTAAGACCGGTTCCGTTAGCACTTAAAGAAAAGGTTAACCAAGAAATTCGTAGATTGGTTGGCCTTGGAATTCTAGAGCCTGTGGAAACTTCTCAGTGGTCTACGCCGATCGTCATAGTTCACAAAGCGGATGGTCAAATCCGAGTGATTGGTGATTATAAAACCACCGTGAACCCTCAACTCGAAGTCGACCACTATCCAGTTCCCACGGCCGCAGAATTATTCAGTGAATTAGCAGGCAGTGACACTTTTTCCCTTATCGATCTTAAGGATGCATTTCTGCAAATTGAACTCGACAAAGAGTCACAAGAAGCTTTGACAATAAATACACCCCTGGGTTTGTTTAGATGGCTTCGCGTACCCCTGGGCCTGGCGTCCAGTCCTGGAATATTCCAGAGGGTAATGACGCAAGTCACCAGTAAAATCCCCAAATGTCTCCCGTTTTATGATGACATCCTGGTGAGCGGGAAGGGGGGTGAGCATGACGAATCGTTAAATAAACTGTTAAATGCTTTACAAGATGCAGGAGCCAAACTTAGGATCGAGAAGTGCAAACTGTCGCGGCCTGAATTAAAATATTTAGGCCACATGATAAATGCAGAAGGCTTGCATACACTCCCTGAGGTTATCGAAGCAGTCACAAACGCTCCTAACCCAACATGTATTCAAGAGCTACAGAGCTTTCTGGGTTTTGTAAACCATTACTCAAAATATCTACCGAATCTCGCTCATATTCTGTCACCAGTAACACGTTTGTTAAGCCCAAGTGTGAAATGGGTTTGGGGGGCAGAATGCGACCGAGCCGTGAGTAAAGTAAAAGAATTATTTCTTAAATCAAAAGTTCTGGTTCATTACGATCCGAAATTAAAGCTCAAACTCGTTTGTGACGGCTCACCCTACGGAATAGGCTCGTGCCTGATGCATGTCATGAAAAACGGTGAATCACGGCCGATAGCTTTCGCTTCACGTAAACTCACTCAAGCGGAAAGAGGCTACTCGCATTTTGACCGGGAAGCGCTCAGCGTGGCTTGGGGAGTGAAACGGTTTCATGAATACGTTTATGGTCAGCGATTCATACTGCAGTCTGATCAGAAGGCTTTAGTTTGGATTTTTGGCCCTAAAAAAGGAATACCGCAGATGGCAGCCGCCAGGGTTCAGCGTTGGGCAGTGATGCTTAATGCTTACGATTACGAATTCGAACACATTCCCGGTAAACTTAATTTGACGGCAGACGCTTTATCGCGCCTTCCCCTCCCAAATACCGAGGAATTCGAGAAAGCAGAAGAGCAGTACAATATTCTTGCTTTAGAAACTATTTCTAATCTTCCAGTTTTAAACGAGACACTCGTTCTTGAAAGTAAACGTGATAAAATCCTTTCAAAAGTTTATCGTTATGTGAACCATGGTTGGCCTGACAAATGCGAAATTCCCGATCTGTTACCGTACTTCACACGTCGTGCTGAAATCTCTGTCGAAAACGAAACCTTATTTTGGGGGTATAGAGTCCTGGTGCCGACGGCCTTGCGGAGACAAATCTTGAAAGATCTACACAGTGCTCACTTAGGCATAGTTAAATTGAAAAGTTTAGCTAGACAAAAAGTCTGGTGGCCTAAGATTGACTCTGACATTGAAACTAAAGTCAAATCGTGCCAAAATTGTCAAGAGTATAAAGATACTCAAACGTCAGGTCCTAAGCATACGTGGGAATATCCACTAAAACCCAACAATCGCTTACACGCTGATTTTTTGGGCCCGATGGACAATTACATGTTTTTCATTCTTGTAGACGCACATTCAAAAATTCCTTTTGTGCATAAAATGAAGTCAACAACGTCCGCGCGTGTCATTGACGTTTTAAACAATCATATAGCTTTATATGGTTTAATGGACAGCTTAGTTACGGACAATGCTGCCCAATTTTTGTCAGCAGAATTCCAAAGTTGGTTAAAATCCAACGGAATTAGGCACATGACCGGGCCAAGTTTTGCGCCTTGGACCAACGGTTTGGCTGAGGTATACGTCCGTAATTTCAAGAGAGTCTACAAGGCCGCGCGGCGACAGGGGTCTACTATTCAAGAGAGTATAAATTCTTACTTGTTATCAGCACGAATCACTATCTCCGCTACCACGCAAGCGACACCCGGAAAATTATATTTTAACCGAGAATTAAAGTCTCGGCTGGATTTATTGTTCCCTGACCCTATTGCAGCCGTACGCCGTAAACAATTAAAACAAGTACAGAGCACCCACCATCGTGAGTTGAAAACGTATCAAATAGGTGAAAAGGTTTGGTATCGTGACTTTTCAACAACAAATGACAGGCTATGGTCAGTCGGTATGGTTAACCAAAAATGTGAAAATCAGTCCTATACTATCGTTGATACTAACGGTAATACGATTCGCAAACATCGCGAACAGCTAAGGTTACATACCGCGGAAAATGATTATCCAGAACAGCCTCCAAACGCACTTGTTTCGACGGCGAAAAGCAGTAATTCTTTCGTGAATAATAATGAGCAACATCACTCAAATTTCAAACGCATGTCTTTTGGCGGCAAACAACGTGAAAAGCCAAGTTTCGCTGACGTAGTTCCTGAGCGTCGATCGCTCGGCCAATCCAGGAAGTCAATTTCTGTTACTGAGGGAAAAATTCCACCAATCCAACAGCTTGAAAAATCACCTGAGAATTTACATCGCAAGTCACCAGGTGGCAGGGAATCCCCAGCGAAATTACCCCACACACACGAAGTGGATGAGTCTGCTAACGTAAATAACCAATCACCTTTGGCTACTACCAGCGCCCCTCTTGAAGGAAATTCTAAGCCAGAAAGGTCGCAATCTCCATCGATTATTACGTCACCGTCCACTAAGCAATCACCACCGAAGCCAGGTCATGCTAACAAAAAGGCGAAACCGAATCCCAATAAACGCAAAGTTGTGCTTTCACCAACACAGGTTGACATTGCAGCGCAGCTTCAAAATGCTCAACGTTCAAAGAGACTGCGTAGAGCTCCAGACAAGCTCAATTTGTAGTTTTTTTGCAAAATTACCATTTGGCTACAACTTCTTCGTTTTTTTTTGTTGTAATCCGTTATATGTGAATTAAATGATAATTCTTTTTAAACTGTAGCGAGTAACGCTAAAACGTTTTGTCCCCTAGTTGTTCGTGCAGAGAATTGGCTCTGTTAATTTTAAAAATGTCCACCTTTAAAATTAGGTAAAAATGTAAGTGTATTTTGTTGTTCGTGTGAAAAATTGATTTCACGATTTTATCTTTTTTGTATCTTTTTGTCTTTTCATGTACCTAAACACTTCCGACATCGGAACAAAAAATTGCTTGGAGCCGCAATTCACACTCCGGTGAAGCCTAATCCAGATGTTTGTCCACAGCAACGCTGTAGCGTTTCAGCTGCAGAAATGGTTGCTGCAAAAAGAAAATTAACCAAAAAAGGCTATGAAAATTAAAACAACATTAAAAGTTATTGTAAAATTGCTCCAGAAACCAAAACAGAAATTTAAAACTGGCAAGTTTTCAGCCAGTTTATTAATGTTTATTTTTTTGCTTAATCATGTACATCTTCAGTTCTTTATTTTTGTAAAACAGCTTTCAAAAATAGTGTTTAGTTTTTCCTCGAAAGCGAAAAATTATGTATCTTTCTTTAAAAATAGGTAGTGCACTAAAAAATACATCTTGCCTTCGTAATCATAATTTTATTTCCAGCTAGGCTTAGATTATTTTTTTTTCTGTTTTTTTTTTTCGCTCGCTGCATTGTGGAGTCGTCACTTGTGTGCTCCACAATGGCAGCCATCAATTTCATGTCAATATGTTAACCCTACCAAGATACCCCTTTAACTACTAATAGACTCTTCTATAATTATACATTGTATTAAGTTGCATCCTGTTATAATTGTATTTAAAGAGAAGTAAACAGGAAGTTCGCTGTCTTATCAGCTGTAGCCTACACTCTGGTAGTCCGTGTGGTTATTACCATTGGTGCCCACGCTGGGCTAAGGTGTGTCCCCGCCTAGGACATTACAGTATGAAAAAGTCAAATTTTCACCATTTGACGCACATGTTTTTATATTTTTTATTAACTTACTAAATTAAAAAAAAGTAAAGCAGCGCAGAATTAACGCAGGTGCTTATGAGAACCAATGCTATTATTTCGAAGCATAGTTTAGGGAAAAAAATTCAACAATTCAGTTTGTTCCTTCTAAGTTGGTGTTGGAGTTGGGAATGCAATAACTCCAATCTCAGCAGGCTGTTTATATTGTGCTGCAGCTGTGTTCATTAAATGTCCTAATTAACTTTTATTTATGTGTTGTGATCCATGAATTCAATGAAGATCTCCTTTAGGCACAATTAGTAGTTCACTCGTGAATCATACTAATATAATGAACCTGACTGTCACTAACTTAATAGCCCTTTTAACTTATTCAGAGAAGTCTGTTGTTTTAAACTGGAAATCGTCTTTAGCTAATAAATAAAAGCGAAATGGCCATGTACGTGTGTACTTGTTTCTCGATAATCACGTAGGCATAAATCTCAAATTGGGCAGCAGTATTTTCTAAGGATACGAGAAATTATTTAAAAGTAAATTATCTAGACACACAGTAGTGCGTTGTCTGTCTTTTGAGTGCGATGCTATTACGTCATCCAGAAGTAAATCCATATACTTATTTTCCTTGGAAGAGTAAGATGACGACGCTGAGAATAAGACGCCACTAACAATGCAGAAGTCTAATAATGGCCACAAAAGATGAGAACAATACCTTCCAATATGTTCAACAATGCTGGCTATAAGAGTCGAGTTGAATAGTTTCAAAGTTGGTTGAGTAACAATCACTGTATTCGCGATTGTTATTGCTGGCTTATCGCTTGGTATCAAAACGAGAACAGGCAATGCAGCCACGTGGAGGATAAGTGTGGCGCCGTCCATTGAAAACGCGATTTTCTTTCCTGAATTGATTTGATTTGTTTTGACATGAGGAATGTATTTATTAAAGGGTTTTGGCCGGAACCCACGCACCCTAACTAAAACTAATACAACAACTACCTAATTCGCTCAACAACGAATTGATTTATTTTAATTTATTTGATTTGATGCGCGTTCGTTACTACTGGCTCATCCCAATCATGGTTTTTCGATCAACGTCCTTTGGATAAAGGCTGGGGAACTCCCACGCGATACACGTTAAAAATTTCAATTACGCCACGATTGTTTTAAGATGTTTTGAGTTACGGATTGTTGCCGACCCTACGTGTTTTGTCCAAAAAAATAGCGAATAAATGCATTTTGCCTTCCAGCAAAAATTGATATGATTCCTACAACATAAATAAGCAAAAATTACGACGACAAAATAAATATAAACGATAAAGTTTACATTTTTAAAAATAATTAATATGGATTTGAAAAAGTTGATTGAATAATTCCGTTTTGAAATTAGTTGAAACAAAACAAACCTGTATTTTATATTTGTCTTGCAATTGAAATGGGGGGGGGGAGGATTTCACATCATATGGTAACTTGCTTGCTTCTTAGTAACTGCTAATAATATTAATAATTAATATATTTAATAATACGTACAGGTATAAGGCCTGAAACCTGTATGGACATGCATATGCTAGCACTAGGATTCATAACCGAAAGTCATTACACATCGAATACTAAGGTCATTTAAGTGATTGACCATCGAAAATAAAGAGCGCCATGCATCAAAAAAGAAATCAGCGCCGAGTTTTCCATTTCACGGAAAATAATAAGCACCCGGGTATTTAATCAAGAAAATGCGTTAAGTCCAAACTTTTTTCTAAGTTTTTTTAAAAAAAAGTATAAGGGACCAATTTTCAAGCTGCAAAATCTAATTCTGACCCCCAAAATTTCTGTTTTCGTAATTTCTGAGAAGTATGACTATACCAAAGGAAAGTTAACAATTTTTCATATTTTTTCCCAAATTTCCGAAAATAGAACCACATTTTTGAACTCTAGGGATTGGATTTTTGACCTTTACTTTTTTTTAAAGAACTAAGAACACACATATAAACTACAATTGTGTACTTTAATTATTCATATTATTTTGACCAATTATTTTATTTATTCTATACTTGTACATGTTTCTATTGAAGCAGAGTGAGCAAGGCGTGCGTGCATCTTTATACAGTGACTAATTGGAGTTTGTTTTTAATAACATTACGTCAAAACGACTGAACCTACTTTGATGCAATTTTGAACGCTGACCAAGAAGAACGGCTTTTTCAGATAAAAATTCGGGTACATTTTGGGCCATAAATTCAGGGAAATCTATCAGAAATTGTTAGAAACCAATTATCACAAAACAAATTGTTAAAAACGAATTTTTTTGGCGTGCGTCAATTGTGATAACGTGGTTTTGTTTTCCATTTAGGAAAGGGTGCATGGCTTCGGGGCCTTGCAGTTCTGAATCTTCCTCATTAAAAAGATTAAATATATGCTTGGTTGGGGATGATCATCTTTTCCTCTGAAAGTAGAAGGCTCGTGAGAAGTTTGTCGAAAGAAAGGAAATTAATCCGTACGTTGTGTAGGCATATTTTTAAAGTTCGTACCGAGTCCTAAATGACCGAAATTAGCGAAAAAGGACCATTTGCAACAATTAGCAACAATCACCTAAGAATGCCTCAACAATACATGTAGTCAGAATTGTTGCACAAATTTTTTTCGTGGAAACCTTGAAGAGAAAGACCCACTTTGCAAGTCTATCAACTTATTATTGAAGGAATGTTCATAACCATATAACCACCCTGCTTAAGTTGGAGTCATTGCATACCCAACTCCTACACCGACTTAGAAGAAGCAACACACGTCAAGGTAAGAAATGTTGAACTTTTTTTCCAAAATTGTGCCTCGAAAAAATTAGCTTTGGTTCTCAAAAGAACCCGTGTCAATAATTCTGCGCCGCTTTACTTTTTTTTTAGTGTAGTAAATTAACAACAAAAAAATAAATTAGCACGTGCATCAAAGCGTGAATATTTTACTTTTAATTTACTTTCGGGTTCTTTAAACATGCCGTCATGTTGCACAGCAGCCAGATGTGCAGCACTTCTATGTCTGTAGACAAATATTCAGCGACTACCCACCTCTACTTGAAACTTGACTTCTTATAAGAACTTCCAAATATTAACATCCTTTATTTATTTAAAAAAAATCCAGTGCACTGCATCATACTTTAAACGGTTAAAGATAAAAATTGAAAGCAACCTATTTGGTTTGTTCAGTTATAAGTACCAAGATATTTATTTATTACAGCCTCATTACGTTTAACCTTAAGTAGTTTTAAATAAATTCATACTCGGCTAAATGAAGTGGCTCAATTTTTAACCTTTTCCAAATACAGAAACCAGCAATAATTGTAAGGATATAGGAGGAGGAATATGAAGATGTACGAAAGGACACAAAAGCGAACGAAAGTGTATGAAAGTGTAAATATTAGTAACAGATGGGTACAAAAGAAAGTGTACGAAAGGGTACATATTAGTAATGTACGAAATGAATACAGATGGGTACAAAAGAAAGTGTACGAAAAGGTACGAAAGAGCATATAAGTGTACAAAAGGTTACTAAAAGGTACATTTAAGGGGGAAAACGAAATGCTATTCAACAGCAAATCAGGGTACGAATGTTCCCCATTGGACTTTTCATAATTCTGAAGTTTTTATCCCTTGTTTTCTGTTCGAACATGTGGAGCAGTTAATCCATGAAGGAACAAACCTTTCTATTGACTAATAAAGATGCAGGTTTCAGACTTTCGATAAAAATACTAAAGGATTTTTATTCTAGCATGATAGTAAACACAGTTATGAATTTTCGACTTAATCGAGTTCTTCAGACGGAACACAAATACCCAGAAATGGGTCGACACAGAATAACATGTTGAAACAGGAAGCGAAGTATGCAATCACTGCACAAAGATTGTACAGCAAGGTCAGATTTCAATTCGTACCAGCAGAAGGAGCAGACTAGTCTGCTGCACTAGCCACTACCTTAGTATTCAGCAACTAAAATGGGCTAGTCTCGTTCTGAACAGCACAGTTCTTAAGAAATTTGACAATGCTCGGAGTTTAACACTTCACTAATAAAAATACAAGAGTAAGACATCTATTAGTAAAAATATCAAAACAGGCAAATAGAATTTTCGTGCTCCATACAACGGCAATTTAAGTCAGGCAACGACGACGTAATCTTTCTAAGTTGGAGCAGTCATGAAGAAACACACTGTCGCTCCTTTGAAACTAAATGGTAGCGAATCTTGGTACACAATAGACTGAGCTCCGGATCGTCATGAATTGGGTTCCACAAATTCAGCAACAAAAATTATCATGACGTTCTTAAATTTCCACCTGCTTGTAAAATAAGTCTATTCTCTTATTGCCAGACAGTCAGACCGGTCCATTTTTCGTTAGTGTAAGAACTCCATGACTAATAACGATTCTTCTTATTTAAAGGCCAGTTTCAAAATAAACTGTTAAAATTAAAGTTATTCAGGGTTAAATTTTACTTGCTCACCTCAGTTCCGTATTTTTAGTAGCTTGTAGAACAAAGGAAAGATTCGGAATGACTTCAGAAAGAAGCCAAGTAGCAGTAAGACGAAAATCTCCCGACTCTGGAAAACAATCAACACTGTCCTCACACCAAGGACCAGCCTCGATGATGAAAACAAATTAAAACGTCTTACGTTTAAAGCCACCACTCGTGACCAGCTGTCACCCAACGGCTAAACCCCGAACCACACTTTCAGGACCCCGTGATTAAATCAACATGCATTTTTATTCGTCTGACGCATGATTGATTTGGTGAAATACGCATGTGCACAATATTAAAAGTAAATTAGTATACAAGCAAGATTATTTCCCTTCAAAGTATTTTTCAATATTAGCCAAGGTTGTTAAAATCAGAATACAACAAATCATAATTAAACAACAAACAGTACTTTTTTAAAACTATAATTTCATATTGAATTTCATGATCATAGCATTTTTAGTATAACAGAAAGATTGCCACTGACAACGTTGTGTATGGGGAGCAATGGATTCGTCCGTGAAAGTTAATCATACCCACGAAACATTCTCACAAATTCCCCCTCCCCGGAGACACGTGGTCTCCGGATCCGCGATCCTATGTGAGGTATAAGTTAATGATACCAGAAAAAACTTCATATAGAAAAACAAATTGTTGGAACTCGTACACACAGAAAATTTTTTTTCCAAAAGCACGCATCCGAAAAAAAATGATGTAGACTTTAGAAAAGTTTCTACTCTGAATTTTGTAATTTTTCCCCACCCATAAAGAGAAGAAAAAATATATATAAAATATTTCTAACCAAAGATTTTGATTTGCTTGCTAAGATTTATCATTTGTTGTATTACCTTTCAGCAATTTATTATCATCTCCAAGGGGGGAAAACACCATTGTTATCATGAAAAACTATAGTATTGCTATGTACCTCGAGAGTATTTTACGTTCCTTCCAATTAATCGGAATTTTTCTTTTTGCTCAAAAACTAGAAAAAGTTTCTAGAAAAAGGGTAAAAAAATAATCCTAAAAATTCAAATCCCTATTCAGAATTTATGCCAAAAACAGTCAAGTATCATTCCCCCCCCCCAAAAAAAAAAATTGAAAAGCTCTTTTTACACCACTTTTGGCAAATAATATCCTGCATAACATTTTATAACCAACAAATTTTATACATTGTTTTAGAGTTGAACCAAATCCAACTTATACTTCGATATCTAATATCGTTTAAAGGAAAAAAATTAACTTCCAAAATTTATCAAACAACCACTACATTTAATAAGGGAAATGTCAGGCACAAGGGAAATTACGTGTGTAATGCCCACTGTGAGGAACTTTTACTGTAACAGCAAAACACAAAAATAACCAATGGATGAGAGAAAAAGAACCTATTTCCCTTTTCTCTATCTTTTACGTCACACTGAATTCATACCCTTTCAAAAAATAATACATACAAAATGCAACTATGACTAATTCACTCGAAACAAACAAATAATAGTTAAGTAGCATTTTTCATCCGATTCCAAGCAAATTGCAGTGAAGATTAACTTCACTATGTACGAAACAAAGTTCCAAAAGGGTAAAAAATCGAATGACAACATCCATTCTACAATGAGAAGAACACATTAACAAATGAAACTTAACATGTCAATAATTAGGAAAAAGAACGTCTATAGAATTGAAACTAGAAAGGAACATGAATAGCTAGGCTAAACCAGCACGTTGACCCCGTGTTTAATTTAATTGTTCACGCACAATGCATTGCTATACGACACACTCCCTTATTTTTTTTGGGGGGGGGGAAATAAACAACATCTAAGTCAAAAATTGCTTTAATTGAGAAACTTGAAATGTTCCTCTTTCTGGTTTTCCTGTTGAAACGAGTGTTAGCCTTTATGTTTTAGGGTTTAACACCTCAAAAGCGTAAGGGACCGTCCGTGATTCAGCCTACTTCGCCGAAAATTTGGCAGCTTTATTACTAAGAAAATAAGCCTTTTTCAAAACTAATTCCCCTTTTCAAAACTCACATCTTTGCGACCCTGGTCACAGGTGGCCTTATGATTTTCAGCTTGCTCTTGCTGAAACTGCTGCGCTGCAGAAATAGCATCTCGAAGGTGACCAAGACCGGAAGTTAACCGGTTGAAAATTAAAATTGTGTCCTTGTTTGCACTTGTGGTTTTTTGGCCGGTCAGGAGGCCCCATTTTACTTGTACTTCGACAGCTTTGTCACCTAGGCAGTTGGGTTATACTCTGTAGGAAATTCCGCCAAAAAATTGATGTCAGTTGTTACGCGTAATTCTCTTCCTAACTTTAAAAACGTAGGTGAAAGGTTCGTTACTTTCGAGATGGTTGCTCTAATTCCCATTGGAATCAGTGGAAGGTTGTGATTCCACTTCTTTTGTTTCCCTTGTAATCTTTATTTTTTTATTAAACTCTTCACATTACCAACCAAACGTTCTGCTGTATT
The DNA here is from genome assembly GCA_023313725.1 of Lithobius niger. NCBI lineage: Eukaryota > Metazoa > Arthropoda > Chilopoda > Lithobiomorpha > Lithobiidae > Lithobius > Lithobius niger. Next base: position 4,377 of record JAHWFP010092580.1, on the reverse strand, counting down.
TCCTGATGGGACAAAAATCTCTGCTTAACTCCAAACAGGAAGCATACTTCCAATAACAAATCTCTGGAGTAATTTTTTGCATTGTCGTTAATCAACACACGAGGTGTCCCAAAACGACAGAAAAACCTCCTCGACTAAACTTTTGCTATTGTTCCCACCATAGAATTTTTTAAAGGAAACACCTCTGGCCAGTTCGTTACAATATCAACATGATTAGCATGTGAGTATTATTATCTGAACTGCAAGGAAACAGTGCCACGATATCCCATAGATAACACATCGCCTGGCATTATTAGATTATCCGCAATTCTCATTAACCCCTTAGTACCTGCGAGTAACGTTTGTGGTTCTGGCACATAAAACATTTAGACACATATGACATTACGTGTTTCTGAATGCCAAACCACGTATAATTTCGTTGAAGAATGTTAATCGTTTTAAACACACCTAAATGGCCTGTTACTAAATCATTGTGAGTTTGTTCTAGTAATTTATTCTGCTCCTCTTCGGGGACCAAAATGACAAATTTCCGAGTTCCTGTCTAGTTCAGAAATAATTTCCCGACTACTCCATCCTGGATCAATGCATTAACTGTGGCTCTCCTTGCTGTTTTTCACAGCTTTCCTTCTGGAAACTTGGTACCGTTTTCAATGTAGTCTCCATTGCCCGAATTACTGGATCAGTCTTTTGTTTATTTCTAAAAAATTCATAGGAATTCGTGAAATTCCTGGGTTATGAGTTTGATATGTTCTGAATTTTGGGAGAGAAAGTCAGCAATGTCAATCTGCTTCCCAGGAGCCTATAAATTATCAAATTAAAACTGTTGCAAACGAATCACCCAACGTGCCAAACGACCAGTGCTGTCTTTCGCGTTTTTTAACCACTGTAAAGCTTGATGAACGCTTATAACTGTAAATTGTACTCCATCTAGAAAATACTTAAAGTGTTCTGTACTCCAGACTATAGCAAGACTTTCATTTTCCGAAATACTGTACTTAAGCTCCTGATCTTTAAGTGTTAGACTGGCATATTGGATGACAACAGGGCCCCCTTCATGCATTTGCATTAGTGCTACACCTAATCCAAATCCGGACGAGTCCGTCTTTAAAATAAAAGGTTTACTGAAATCTGCCTGGGCTAAAATTGCTGACGAAGTTAACCTATCCCTTAAAATTTAGAAAACTTCTTGACATTTTTCAGACCATTTCCACTTTACACCTGCTTTTGTAACCCTGAGCAATGGAAAAATTAAGCTTGAGTATGATTTCAAGTATCTTCTAAACTGGTATCATTAACTTATTCTTTCAATTTTCAAAATAACTTTCAAAATAACTTTCAAAATAAGCGGTTAAAATTAAAGTTATTTAGTTTGAAGACAAATTAAAACGTCTTACGTTTAAAGCCACCACCCGTGACTAGCTGTCACCCAACGTCAAAAACCCTGAACAACACTTTCAGGACATCGTTGAACTTGTCTGGACATCGTGATTAAATCAACATGCCTTTTTATGCGTCTGACGCACGATTGATTTGGTGACTTACGCATGTGCACAATACTAAAAGTAAATTAGCATAGAAGCAAGAATACAACAAAGCACAATTAAATAACAAACAAAACTTATTTTAAACTATAATTTCATATTACATTTCGTGATCATAACATTTTTAGTATTACAGAAAAATTGCTACCGCCAATGGGGTGAATGGGGGGAGGGACAGTGGATTCGTCAGTGAAAGTTAATTATACCCACGAAACATTCTCACAAATCTCCCCTCGCCAAAGACACGCGGTCCCCAGATCCGCAATCCTATGTGATAAATAAGTTATTGATACCAGACCTACCTGGCGAGAGATCAAGGGGTCAAATCCCGGACAGGCTCCCCCACTTTGTGGTGCGGGTGTTTTTAATTCTTACCACAATTTGTGCGAAGTTGCCTTGATTGGAATTAAACCAGAACTCCTTCTAGATTAGTTGTTACTTTCAGCTATAAACCGTTTACTCCCAAGATGAAATATGGAGGAGAGGGACCAAATGCACACCACTAGCTAAACTTATAATTCAAAATTAACACTTTGTGAGCAAAAAGGATTGAACTAAAAATAAATTGGTCACTTTGGATTAATAACATTTTTATTCTACAATACTTTACAAGACTTGTTCTATAGGCGATTGAGCTTTTAGAGATATACAATGTGAAAATATATTATTATGCCTAATATTTCAAAAGTCTGTTACAAGTGATGTTATTATTGGAAAATCGAATATCAGAAAGCAAAGCGATGTAAACATATAACCAGGCTATGATTGTGGTACTTCAATATACTTACAGAGCTATTCAAAATTGCGGGTGGGTACAAGAAACTTCTCAGTTGAAGAATCGTAACGCAGAAAGGAAAAGCTTCGCTGCAGTACCGCAACTAAAATGGGCTCATCTCATTCTGAACAACACAGCTCTTAAGAAATTTGACAATGCTCGGAGTTAAACGCTTAAAGATTTTCACTAACAAAAATACAAGAGAAAGACATCTATTAGTAAAAAATATCAAAACAGGCAAATAAAATTTTCGTGCTCTATACGAAGGCAATTTAAGTTAAGCAACGACGACGTAAGCTTTCTAAGTAGGAGCAGTCATGAAGAAACACACTGTCGCTCCTTTGAAACTAAATGGTAGCGAATTTTGGTACACAATAGACTGAGCTCTGGTTCGTCATGATTGGCTCTCGTAAATTCAACAACAAAAAGTAACCTGACGTTCTTAAATTTTCACTTGCTTGTAAAATAAATCTATTCTCTTATTACCAGACAGTCAGACCAGTCCATTTTTTGTTAATAACGATTCTTCTTATTTAAAGCCCAGTTTCAAAATAAACGGTTAAAATTAAAGTTATTCAGGGTTAAATTTCACTTGTTCACCTCAGTTCCGTATTTTTAGTGGCTTGTAGAACAAAGGAAAGATTCAGAATGACTTCAGAAAGAAGCTAAGTAGCAGTACGACAAAAATTTCCCGTCTCTGGAAAACAATCAACACTGTCCTCACACCAAGGACCAGCCTCGATGATGAAAACAAACTAAAGCGTCTTATTTTTAAAGACACCACCCGTGACCAGCTGTCAGCCAACGGCAAAAAACCCAAACAAACACTTTCAAGATCCCATGAATAAATCAACATGCATTTTTATACGTCTGACGCACGATTGATTTGGTGAAATACGCATGTGCACAATACTAAAAGTGAATTAGCATACAAGCAAGATTATTTCACTTCAAAGTATTTTTCAATATTATCCATGTTTGTTAAAATCAGAATAGAACAAAACACAATTAACCAACAAACAGTACTTTTTTAAAAACTATAATTTCATATTGCATTTCATGATCATAGCATTTTTAGTATAGCAGAAAGATAACCACTGCCAACGGGGTGAATGGGGGGGGGAGGCAGTGAAAGTTAATCATACCCACGAAACATTCTCACATAACTTTATTCGTAAAGAAAACGAATGGGTCCAGAGATGGGCTTGACAACCAATGACACCTGCCCTAAAGTTAAATCAAACAACTTAAAAAAGAAACAGACATTGTGCTTAAGAAAATAAAATGCGGTATTTACAGTAAAAATAAAATGAATCTACGAAAAATGGATGGGTCTAAAGGAATCCCAGTCATGGCATAAAATGAAAGCTATTATCATAAAAAGAAACATGGACATGCCATAACCAGGTGTAGCAAAACTGTGTCCTTTGTAAAAAAAACAAAAAAAACACTATGTATATTTTGTGGGGGTAGACGTTAGTGGTTGGCCACTGACCTGTTACCACCTTATCTTCATTATTTCTCTTCTTTTTATTTAACAGTTTCTTTGGTTAAATGTGATAGATAACTTTACCTTGATGAATGTGTCACGGCGTATTCACAAGACAGGTATGGGAGCAGCCATCTTGTTAACCATCTTGATTGATAAATAGATTATGATTTCGCAAGTACGCGTGACTTCCCTATAGCTGCACTGAAGTTATAAACAGCATATAACTTTAATGTGTTGGTTAACTGATAATATTACTGCAGAGTAGCTTCATTCTATGCCTCGAAGTACCTTTCTACGCGTGACTTCCCTATAGCTGCACTGAAGTTATAAACAGCATATGACGCAAATTTAAGTTAGAAGTCTAAAAGATACGAAAATTTGCTTGAATATTTAAACGTTCGAATGGTTAGGTTTTGTTAGGCTTAACACGGACTTAAGGATGTTGGGGACGTTTTTTGTATAAATGTAAATTCCTCACGATTAATTACGAATAAGCGAATAAGTGCGTTTATATAGTGTTTTTTGTATATTTTCCTGAAAATATGCATAAGTATATTCATACGTATATG
>JAHWFP010092579.1:0-15795 GCA_023313725.1 Lithobius niger | reverse complement strand
CGCATGAAAGATCAACCGTTTCACAGTTTTGTTTCTAAGTGATAAAACAGAGCCTTAAACCTCCCAGAGTTGCTGTTTCTAAGTCAACTCCTCAAATTATAAAAGCCTCAGCTACTTATAAAGTCCGTCTGGAGTGAATAACCAATGAATCCCACACAAAGATCAAACCGTCAGTTATTTGAATTAATGTTTAAAACAAATAAGAAAGATTTTGGTTTTTAGTAAGAGAATCACTCTGACGTTATGGGGTGAGAAACCTAAGATGCCGCTACAGGCGTCACCACCATAATATTCCCTAGCTAGAGAGAGTTTAAGTTACAATTGAACTAAAATTTAGACTTGGGGGGTCCTAAATTAAATTTTCAAAAGCTAACAACAAACATACGAACCACTGCCATTTTGCCCGGTATGGCATCCCGCGGACATGGCGTGTCCACTCCCGACTGGCGTGACCCTTCTCTAGCTTGAGATCTGTGAGCTGTGCTAACTATGCATTCTGGGGCTGGGGTTTTATGCACATAACCGGAAGTAAGCGCGGACTCGCGGGGTAGCTGCGGGGGTCTGATTGGCCGAGGGCCCCGAGAACAATAGAAAGTGGGAGGAGAAGTCGGATGAACAAAGGAACTGGGTGCAGAGCCGTTTGAAGGAGTATGGATGGAGAAATGGAAAAGACAGGCCGGTTTTGAGTTTTAACTCAATTGAACATTCGGAAATAGGCCTCTATTTTGAATTATTGGCTACGGATTTCATATTTACATGATTGCAACGTGAATCGGCTCTTGTTAAAGCTTATTACAGTGCTTTGGGTAATGCAGAAAACATTACTATTAAATTAAACAAGCTTTAACGGTAAACTGCAATGTTACACACCACAACTAGTTTTGGGCTGGGGAGGAGGCAAAAGTGAAGATTTGAAGTTTTGCACAGTTTGACTTATGGAATTGTATGGAAACAGATCTTTGAAAGAATTCTTTTGGTTTTAATAGTAGTTCAAGCTATCAGTAGTGTTTGGTTGGGTTCCAGTCGGGCTGAGAGGAGAACTAAAATAAACATACATACACTGAAAATTCGTGTCCGGTAGAATGCCGATGTCTAATTACTTGGACTAATGGCAGCGTTTCTGGGGGTAAAAGATTATTATAAAAGGCTAAATAAATGAATAAATAGTCTAGCTTGATGTTATGCTAAAACGCATAAAGTTAAAGTGGAGGTTTGAACTCTAAAGTTAACAGACAATGTTTGATCTAAGTGGAAATTTTTCATAGTAGTTGCAATCGTTCAAACACAATAAAAAATATCACACATTAAAAATGGTTGTCAGTACATGGGCACAAGGTTTAGTGCCTTTCTCCTAAAATACAACTAAGCTAGAGTTTGGGGCTTTATGCCCGAAAAGAACAAGGATAAAATGAAAATACAAAAATACAGAGTTCAGTAATGGCGGCCATGTTGAAGGTGCGATGTGGTTTTGGGGTGATCTTCAAACGTGAATTACTGGTACTTCCTGGTGGAAAGTCCGGATTTGGGCAAGCTATAGATGTTGAAAATTTGGAATGATTCTATCCATTAACAAAAAAACGGCCAGATGTGCCTCAGCGAGGCATTTTGGATGCCTCAAGAAAAAAAAAATTCAATCTTCTTGAAAAACAGGCGTTTTTCGGTGGCGCTCGTTTACAGTCCTGCAGATTTTCTCTCTCACTCCCCGACTTTTTGGACACCAATTGCTACCAGCCACTGAGCCTTTGCAGCCGGAATTCCCACAGCATTGTTAAGTAATAACGGCGATCTTGGACTTAGCCGAATTTTAACGGAGCTTCCCTCCTTTAGAGACTAAGTTCGGGTTAGTGTTTGGAAAGGGCGCCTCTTTATATAAGAGCCCCCCCCCTTTCGTATTGCCTTCAGCCCCAATTAATTTAGAGTGCTTTAACATTAGTTATTGAAGGTTTAACTTGAATTAACGGTGGGATAACCCCAACCCTAAATAATCAAATTAAATAGCTTTCGGACCGATATCTTGTGTGGACTCCCTTACTTTGCTCATTATTGCTTTTATGTGCTGTAGTTAGAAACGATCGCATTAGCGCCGGCCGGTACGAATTTATTATTACGTACCTCTGTTATCCTCGTAACCCTAACAGTCAGGAATTACGAGCGATTTACAGCAGGCCCGATTTGCAAAACTTTGTTTCAGAGGACCAAAAAAAAAATTAAGATTTTCCATTCCTCTAAATTCTTGATAGAACATATGTTTTTATTCCTAGCATACCTATGCTACCTAATTACATTTTTGCATTATTGTCTGTAATGCAAAAGTTTAATTCGGGACGGTATTTTGGAATGAAAACTTATTTTCCATTCCTCTGCCCTGGATGGAAAATATGTCTTTATCCCTACAATACTTAGCCAATTAATTTTTTGAATTACAGACAATAATGGTTATTTGGTAAACTTATTCTGGCATAAAAGAATCCTCGCAATGTTTTTTTCCTCAGACTTAATAATAGGTTAAGTGAAATATTACATAATAAAATAAAATGGCAAAGGAAACAAACACTTAATTTATGTTATCGGGGAAATTTGGTTAGCTTACTGGGGCATTTATAAGATTGTCGACACCTGCCCCCATAAAATCATTGTCCTGCATAGAAGCTCATGGGCTTATATCCGGAGCATGGGCTTAAATTCGAAAATAAGCCCAGGGCTTATATGTGGGGATTTACGGTACACTGAATTAAGTTCATTTTTTTTTGTTTTGACCTTAAAACTTGTGACCAGATACTGTTATTTGTTTATCTCCTACTTATGTTTAGAACTTTGCTAAAAATAAAAGTTATAGACCAAAGATAAAATTTGCATTATTTATTGCTGCCCCTTGACACTAATTGCATTTTTCTCAGCATCAATGACATATTTTCAACAAGTTTCTTATAAAATCAAATAAGAATAAAACATATTGAATTTTAGCATGACCTAAGGCTAGTCAGACAGTCTATAGCTTGAAATCCTTCAAGGTATGAAACCTCTCAAAACAGAATACCGGACACATTGGTTTGTTGCAATGTTTGCAGTAAAATGTGGTTTGTTTTCTTTTTTTCCCCTGTTACTACAAACCACAGAGTCAGGCTTGCTATTTACATTTTTACCCAGAAAATGCCTTTCAGTAAGACGCTGAGGCACGGCTTCACCACCTCTTGTTGGGCTTTTCAGTTCTATACCACCTAGTAAACTAATAGTAAGACATTTTCTAAACTCCAAATGGTTTAGTTTTCCAGTAAGTTCAATGTACACAATGTACGCATTCACAAGCCCAAGTTCACGCAAATGGTGCCATATTCTCATATACCACTTACTTGAACGATGTGGGTAACGGTAATAACTTATGAGCTGGTCAGATTTCTCCACTCCTCCAATAAAGTTATTTTACTGATCAATGCAAAGTGGCTTTGAAAGGCCTATAACCACCAGGACCTTGTAGAGATCCGATACGCTTTTCTACCATATTAGTGTTGTGCACAGTAGATAAAATAGCCACAACACATTTGTCTTTCCGGCCACACAGCAGTTTGTTTCCATTTTTTCTGAAAGTTATGGGATTTTGTTCATTCACAGTTTTTTTTATCAGTTTTGACTTGAAATCTGATGGTAGGCCTACCCTGTTGGATCGTATTGTGCCACAAGCACTAATATTCTTGGCCTCAATGTTTCAAAACGCATAACACTGGTATAAAAATTGTCCACGAACAAAATATGCCCTATATTTTCAATGGGTTTTACGAGATTTTCCACTACATAGCTGCCTAAAGCTTTACGATGACGATCAGCGTCTGGAATGTAAACTTCCCAACTATAGGTGTATACCCAGATTTTGAGTCGTATAACACCCACGCACGAATTCCCTATTGTGTGGCTTGCATTTGTGTGGTATGTAAACTTTGAAGTACAACCTCCCTTTTAATCCAATCATACTTTTGTCGATTGCAACTTCACTTTGTGGATAATAACATGACTGGAAAATTATATTTTGTAGTTCTAAAAGGGGGCGAATTTTGAACAAGGGATCAAGGCCAGGTTGCCCTCTTGGTTGTCGTACATCATTATTTGTTTGAACCTACATTGCGACATGATTTTTCTAAATCCAGTGGGTTGTCCAATGTTCCGTTACATCCAAACATTTTACTAACCCAGCTGCAGTAAGAATAGCTATAAATTTAATGATTTCTTCGTAAAAGTTACATCTTTCCATTTGGAAAAACGTGTTTCATATGGCAGAAATTCATTTTTTTTTTTATTTGCCGAGCGTAGACGTTCGTTTGTTCCACGATCAGGATAATAAATTCCTTCGGAAAAGACTTCCAAAATACATCGATTGGCTGTGGAACTACTTCTCCAAAAACCAGCCGTGATGGTCCTGCACCTTTTGTAAATTTTGGAAGCCAATCTGCACTGGTTGCATCGTTATTATTTAAAGGCGCTTCGTCCCATATCACCGGAGCGCGTTTATGTTGATTAGGTCTAGCATGTTTACGAGAGCTGTGCGCCGATTTATCATCGCTATCATCATTGTCCGATCCGCTCACGTCAGGACAAATTGTAGATTTTTTTTAGCTGTGAAACTACCGAAAACACCTCGCCGTCCACCCTCAACCTAGGTTGCGATAACTGTTAGAAGAGAATATTCTATGAACATGTGGTAGAACACCGGCTCTATTTAACAGCAACTAATACCACAAGAATGGTTTAAGGTTACCAAACAACTTGTTTACATGGTGAATTTGACACTGAAAGATTTTGAGATAAGATCCATAACTCAAACATAATAATACACTACGCTGGGAGGTTTTATGGATAAAAACCAACAACCTTTTAACGACAGAGTTAACCTTTTGCCCTCAGAGGTGAGACAGACGGTTTTTTTGGGAAGAAAACCATTTCGTTTAAAACTTAAAGAAGAGCCAACCGGGGACAGATTGCAGCTCCCGTAGAATGTCCCTAATGAACATTGAAATAGTGTCGTTACAATCTTTGTAAATATTCTCCCACAAAGGGAGACGTTGATATTGACAAAAGGAGTAAAACATAGGCACTTAAAATTTAGGTGTGAAGGCCAAAACGGGAATTAACTGGGAGTTGCTTCAGGATGAGCTCCCAACAGACCAAAATGACAAAATTAAAAATGCAGTTAAAATTTAATTTTGTACTGAAAACAAAATGTTAAACATTTAAGAACTTGTTTTAAACAAAATATCTACTTAACGCGTCCACGTTTAAATGTAACTTGCCAGGTTTGTGCCGGACAGTGTAGTCATAATCTTGAATGGTGAGGCTCCACCTAAGCAATCTGGGATTTTTGCCAGACATTTGCTTGAGCCAGTTAAGTGGGTTGTGATCCGATTCTATGATAAATTTTGTCCCATAGATGTAGGGCCGTAATTTAGCAACAGACCAGATCAAACAAGCACACTCTTTTTCTGTCGTCCCGTAATTTTGCTCACGGGCTGTTAACTTACGTGAAACGTAAAGGCAGGGGTGTTCATCTTCTCCAAATTGTTGGGACAACACGCAGCCCATGCCACGGTCGGAACAATCGCATTGGAGGATAAAAATTTGGTGGAAATCGGGAGCTCTTAGGACGGGAAACGTCACTAAGGCAGTCTTCAAAGTCTTAAAGGCAGTTTGCTTTGAATCATCCCATGAGACGGGATCGGGTGCATCCTTTTTCAGTGAATCTGTAAGGCTTGCACAGATTTCGGAATAGTGGGGAATGTATCGCTGGTAATAACCAACCAAACCAAGGAAGGAGCGGACACCTTTCTTAGTTTGTGGCCGCACGAATTTTTGGACAGCCAAAACCTTCACTTAAATATAAATATAAATAACTTGTCGCATTAGCAACTTGAGTGGGAAGGGTCCATTGCGGTCCACTGACTCCCACCCAAACTAAAAATTATTTAAAAGGAAACAATAAAATACAAAGCACGCTGCAGGTCAGGTCAATTCACGTCACAGAATAAGTAAAATACTGAACAGTTAGAAAGTAACTGGAGTCAAATCAACATGTGCTTAATAATAATAAATAAAACACAGTAAGAGGCAATAAAAAAGTAAACCAGAAAAATACATATTAAAAACCTTTTGAAACATTTAAAAACCGTATAAACATAATTAAAAGGCAATAAAGCAGTGAACTGAAATTTAAAAGCGCATCAAAAACCTTTTTAGGTCACATCTGGACATCCTACTTTTAAAAGTAGGTAAATTAGGTGCCTTGACCACCTCATCAGGAAGGGCATTCCATGGTACGACAACTCTGTTTGTCCAAAAATACTTGCGAGTATCACAGTTAGCTTTGTTAACCATTAATTTATAGGAATGACCGCGAGTTCTGTCACCGATACGTAATTCAAAGAAAAAGGAGTAATCAAAACCTATTAAATTGTGCAAAAGAGAGAATGTTAGATGCAAGTCTGCACGAAGTCGACGTAACTCCAGCGAATCAAGAGCTAAAAACTCAAGTCGTTCCTCATAAGTTTTGTTTTTTAGACCACTAAGTGATTTGGTAAAATGTCTCTGCACAGATTCAATGATGTCTATATCCCCTAAGAGGTGCGGAGACCAAACAGGACTTGCATATTCGAGAATGGGTCTAACATAGACTTTGAAAGCCCAGATCAAAGTTTTGTGATCGCCTGAAGTAAATACTTTCTTAATCATTGCAGCTCTTTGACGTGCCAACTTGACGATATTTCGACAGTGGACACTCGATTTCAGATCATGTGACAGCCAAATCCCAAGATCCTTTATTATTCTAGGTTCGGGAAGCATTTCCCCCGGTATAAGACCATATTTAAAGCCAGTATTTGTGCGGCCAACATGGAAAACACAGCACTTTTGGGATGCAATCTGTAGTTGCCACATATTGGCCCATTTTACAATCTCGCATCCTGTACTAGCAAGAGAAGCTGAATCGGACGTATCAATAACGGCACTAGATACTTTAAGATCATCTGCAAACTTTTTCAGATCCACAGATGCACTAGTGGAGGTTAGATCGTTTAAAAAAAGAATAAAAAGTAAAGGGCCTAATACCGAACCCTGAGGCACGCCACTAACAACAACACAGACTTCTGACGCTGTGCCTTCAACAAACACTGACTGGGTACGATTGCACACAAAGTCAGCAAGCCACGTAAGTAATTCGCCCTTGAATCCACAGTGTTTGAGTTTGGCGATGAGCTTGCTGTGCACAACAGATTCAAATGCCTTCGCAAAATCAATGTAAATTGCGTCAACTGGAATACCATCGTCGATACAGCTCGTCCAATGTTCAAGAGTTGAAAGGAGTTGTAGAGTAGTAGATCTTCCTGGTAAAAATCCAAACTGATCATCAGCCAGTATGTGATTTTCTTCGATAAACGATAGCATCGAATTCCGAACAATCCTCTCCAAAACCTTGCATGGTACAGAGGTCAGTGCAATTGGCCGATAATTACTGGGATTTGAAGCCTCCCCCTTTTTAAATATTGGGACTACTTTAGCCGTTTTCCAGATTTTGGGTAGTTTCCCAGTAGTAAATGATAAATTAAAAATCTGAGAGAGGGGTTTACAAATCTGATACCTAATCTCTTTATAAAATGCAGCAGAGTAACCTTCTGGGCCAACAGAATGACTGGGCTTAATGGATGACAATACGTTCAGCACGTATTGTGTTGTAAAAATTACATCGTTACAAGTCTGGTCAGGGTTTTCTGATAGTAGTGGTAACAAATTGTTATCAGTTACAAAATTTTTCGAAAATTCTTTAGACAAAATATTGGCTTTATCACGGTTGTTTAAGACTAAGTTGCCATTCATCTGTAATGGAGGAATGGTGTGCTTACCGATTGTTTTTTGCTTAACAAATCTAAAAAGTGAGGCTAAAACTACCTTCAGTAATAACTGCACATTCACGTTTAATCTCAAATTCTCGAGCCAGGGCAGAATATTGTTTTCGGCACTCATTATATTTAACCAGATTTGTTACAGACTTCATCTTCTTGTAAATGGTCCACAGCTTTAACTTTCTAGTTCTTAGCCGTATAATGGCTTTTGGAGTAGAAAACGTTTTCTGGTTGGAGCATACACGTTTGTTGTTTGCATTCACAGCCAGACCCAAACTAGATTCTGACACACAAAAATGTATCAGATTCAGAAAGGCGTTCCACATGATTTCAACGTCTTCAATACCATGTAAAACAAAATTCCAGTTTATGACGTCCAAAAGTTGACGCAACTTTAAAAAGTCAATTTTATGGCGAAAATTAGAGACAGAAGGTTCCTTGGGTGTAAGCTGGAAGCTCTGCAGGAAAAAAGCAACCATATTGTGATCACTATTGCTGAAATGATCTATGACCTCAACCTTGTATGCAAGCCTGTCATTTTCAACCAATACAAGGTCAAGGATATTATCTAAACGAGTTGGCTCTTTTACTAATTGGGGAATTGCCCAGCTCTGAGACACAGTTGAAGAAGAGCTGGTGGGAAGGTTTTCCAGCTGTATTCGCATCCCAGTCTATTGTAGACATATTAAAATCACCAAGGATTACGTTAGAATAATTTGTTTTGACTGAGTTTTTCAAAAAAGAACACATCTCATTTACGCTATCGAAGCTATCCGCATTTGGAATGTAGCCTAGAATAATTCTGATCGATTCAGACAAGATATCAAAGCAAATTGCCTCAACACTATCCGATACCTTGCTGACTGTAAAGGGAATAGAAGCTTTGATGGCAGCTAGTAGGCCGCCACCTCGTGATCCGCGGTCCCTTCTGATGAGGCAGTAAGGCAGGTTTCCTAAGATAAGACTGTCAGTAATGGAGTCCGTCAGCCACGACTCCGTAACTACAACAACGTCATAATGGCCAGTAGACAAGAGAATCATAAACTCTGGCAATTTCAAAACAAGGCTCTGAGCGTTAAAGAGGATACATTTCAAATCACACAGTTTGGGTAAAAGTGTAGTGTTCCTCATGAACCGATCCGACAGTAAACAAGGGGCTGGATGGTAAGATCCTCCTATTGAGTTGCCCATTAATTGTACCGGTTTCCCAACTTAAATACAGTATGAATAGCAGAATTCAACTCGTTTACCAGAATGGATTTACCAGCTTTTGTTAGATGAATACCATCACGAGAGAAAAGACCTTTAACATGTAATAAATCATTCCAAACAATAACAACATGCAGATTTCTCTGATTGCATAGTTTAACGATTTCACAATTGCATTTAGTAATAAATTCACAAGAGCCAGGAGATCTATTTCCTGGCTGTGGTAGAAGGCCAACCAAGTAGATGGAAGCGGCTGGTTTAAGGCGAAGTATTTCATCTATTGCAAGAGAGAGAGATTTTACTATATGTTGAGGGGTACCCCTAAGAACGTTGTTGCTGCCAGCACACAGGATCACAGTTGGATAGTTCCCAGTATTTAAAAGGGCCTGTGAAACTCGACTGTGAAGTTGTTCAACTAGGAGACCAGGCCAGGTCCAAGTGATGGCTTCACCGGATCTGCCAAGATGGAGCCCACGCACATGAGAGTCACCAATTAGTATAATCTCGTGAGCATTGTAGCCCTTCTTGCTTTCTGAACCAGTTGGGTTTTTCTTTTCCAGTTTTGCTAAATATCCTGTAGCTACTTGTTTTGGATTGTGTCTCCAACAGTTTGCTGGCTTGTCACGATACCCAGCCGACGTGACGCCTAGTAATGTCTGGTTCCTGCTTTGAGTATTTGATGCCTCATTTGGCGAGTCATCATGCTTCTGCTCACATGCTGACAAAGGTGAAGTATCAAAAAAAGAATGACTACCAGCTAAACTTGTTGGATTTTTAGCCTCCAAAGCACAAATCTCTTGTTTGGTAGCACGGCATGATTTTGGAAAGCTGGTGAATGGACCACCGGATGCCAGGTGCAAAGTACCATCACGCATTTTGCTTGCAGCTGTCTTAATGGTTTTGTGCTTGTGCCTAACAGTCACCCATGGGTTTAATGGTTGGACCAATTTGTTATTAATGGTGTTGGTTGGTTTTGGCGTATTCTCCTTCGGATGGTCTGCGTCCAAATGGGAGGAAATTAATTCAATGCTACCGCCTTTTGAGTTTGATAAAAGTGATGTAACTTTTATTATTGAGCCATCATTCTCCCGAATCAAAACTTGTTTGTTGTCTTTCCTGTTAAGTACATGGTCGAGCTTTTCATCGATGAAAGTGAGTATCATTTTTGTTTGCTTTAGCATTGTATTTTCGAGCATCGTTTCTAAATTACTCGCATTAATTTTTACGAGTTGATGAAGTTCGTCAATTGTCCGAATTGTGAGTTGTTCGAACTTTGTTAATTCACCAGGTTTATTGTTCTGGGCGTTGCTGTCAGCCTGCTGATTGTTCTGAGCATTGTTTTCTTGTTGGTTGCGTTCTTTTATAGGCGATTCAGCATGCATGTTCATACTTTTTAATGACGAGATGACATCGTTGTTGAACCTATTGAAATTTGTAATAATAGTATTTAGGCTATCACGCATATGGTCCATTTTTATGCTCAGGGCTTCCACATTAAACTCGTTTTCCAGCCTGGTCAATTCTGAAGCGCGATTAAAGTGGTCCATTAAATCAGGAATACCAATATTGGTGTTTACTCCTTTTGGGTTCCCTTGGGCACTCTTTGCCGAATTTGCCTCTACGGAATTGTATTTTGTATTTATCCCTGCCATGCAACTATAGTCGATATTTGCATTCAAGTTATGAAAACAGCCAGGTGTAACATGTTGAATCGGCGTGCTTGCAACAACATTTATTATTCGTTCACCACGGCTACAGGAATTACTGTGATTCTGGTCGTAGATCGTGCTGATACAAGAATTTTTTGCTGGGGATCCCTTAAGGGGAATTCCATTGTTATTTTTGACACTCATGCTATCTCGCATCATAGATTTTTGGGAACACCCATCAATGCTGTTGGTCATGTGACTGTTGCGATCAGATGTAGAGGACTGTGGTATCAGGGGTGGTTCAGGTGATTTGATGCTGCTATGCAAACCGTGAAGACCATCGTGTACTAAATCGGTAGGGTTTACCGCCAGTAGGTTGCAGGTATTAACAGTCGAGCCACTGATTATTACTTCATTTTCATCACCAAAAGTTACATTTCTATTACCCACTGTAGAATCATGGAGGAGTGCGAGTTCCATTACCCACCTCGTGACCAGGAAAAGTAGCTTTGCTACAAGCGACCTGCGATTTTTTGGCATTTACCGTTAACCCGGCCTTCTTGACAGCAAAGAGAAAATTAAAGACGTTGTCTAGATGTTGTTGCCACGTTTCGGCACCAACTGCGGTGTCATCTTGAAAAGGAGTGACATACTCCTCCATGCCACGAGTGACATGGTCCATAAGCTTCTGAAAGCAAAATGGAGCGTTTTTCATCCCCATATTCATCATTAGGGGAGCAAATTTCCCAATGGTGGTAGTGATAGTGGCGGCCATTGAAGCCTGTGGCGTCAAGCGCACTTGCCAAAATCCACGGTTAAGGTCAAAGATGGAGATATACTTCCACTTAGCTGCACGCTCAATACATTCCTCAATGTTGGGAATTGGGTAATCTTTAGTTACCGTATTGTTGTTCAGCTCTCTGTAGTCAGCTACAGGACGTGGGCTAGCGTTTTCCTTTTGGAAGATAGTCATGGGGGATCCATGAGGGGAATCGGTTTCTACAATTAAACCTAGACTGAGCATTCTCTCAATCTCAGTGACTATCAAGTCACGTTCGAATTTCGCGTGCCTATAATATTTACAGGGCTTAACATGCGAATCGATCAGTTCCACATCGTGGGTGACAAGGTCGGTACGACCCGGCAGAGTAGAAAACACACCGTCTACTTGGTCAAAGATTTTCAGCAAGTCGGATTTTTGCGACTCTGATAAATCACCTGTCTTTTTAAAAAGACTCATGGCTTCTTTGGAGTTAAGATGGCCATCACCAGGTTTGCCTGTCCAAACATGGTCGTGGTGAGTAAACTCACGTTCGTCATTGTAGGTGTGGTTACTTGACCCTTCCCTAGGCAGATAGGTTTTAACAAGTTGATGTGATATATGGTGTCCTTTTGAGAACCATGGGACTTCTTAACAAGATAATTGGTATCTGATAAGCGTTTAATCACATCACAGGGTCCATCCCAATAAATTTCCAACTTATTGGCTCGGTCAGGCTTAAGGATTAGAACCTTATCACCTTCTTTGAACTTACGTTCAACTGCCTTACGGTCATAGTAATTTATGTTTTTTAACTGGCTCTTCACAATATTTTCTTGTGAGAGTTCCCGTAAGTATTTGAACCTCTGGAGTAAATCCAGGATATACTCAAGAACGGAGGCGTGAACATCGGGTTCAATCCATTGGCTTTTGGCAAGCTCGAGTGGGCCTTTTAAATTGCGGCCCTACACCATTTCTGCAGGTGAAAATCCAGTACTCTCGTGTGGAGCAGTACGTAGTGCAAACATAGCACCGGGGAGGCATCTTTCCCAATCTTGGGGATGCTCGTGGCAAACCGCTCTCAGCACCGCTTTGAGGGTTCTGTGAAATCGCTCCACGCTGTTGGACTGTGGATGATGCACACTTGAATTGACACATTTAATTCCACACTTTTCGAGGAATAAAGTGGTGAGCTCACTCACGAAAACTGAGCCTAGGTCGGACTGTAATTCGGAGGGGAAGCCTAACCTCGAAAAGATGCCGAGGAAGGCGTCTACGACACTTTGGCTGTTGGCCTCTTTAGGGGCACAGCCTCGGGAAACTTTGTTGCCGGATCGAGGAGAGATAGAACATATTTAAAACCACCTCTACTAGAGGGTCGGATGGGGCCAACAATATCTACAATAAAACGATTAAAGGGCATGGGCATGGGCATGGGCACAAGCACCATAGGGGCAACAAACTTCTGTCCAGATTTACCATTTTTCTGGCAGGTTAAACACGTCAAGACAAATTGCTCAATGTCGCTAAAACATTTGGGCCAGTAAAAATTTGTAAGCACTCTATCTTTCGTTTTAGAACGCCCTAAATGGCCAGCCCATGCATTGGCATGCGCAGTGCTTAGAACTAAATTTTTACATTCCTGGGGAAGAACTAGTTGCCTGTTTATTAGCGGTCTTCCCTCAGGGCGGAAAAGTTTGCGAAAAAGCAAATCATGATCTACGAAAAACAGCTTGTTTTAGTCTTGCTGGCTTTCTGGCAGCTCAGCATACTTCCAACACACTTGTAAAGTTGGGCAATTATGCTGGAGTTTTAAAAACTCTGTTTTGTCTATGTTGAGAAGCTGTGTGTACTGATCAGTTTGAGGACCTAGAATCGCCTCATCCAAAACGTCTTGTTTGGGGCTGACAAAACCATCTGTTACTGCCGGTGGAGTAACCTCACATGAGTCACTGTCTGACTCTTCGCTATCAGTCTGGCTCTCACGGTAATTAGGGCGTAAGAGAGGGAGCTGATCGTTGGCACGTGCTTGGGCACGGGTGACTGCGTTCACGTAGGGGGGGAGGGGGGTAAGTCCTTTCACCTCAAACACCGTTTGTGATGGCACTCCAAGCAACATAACGGAAATGCGGACCCACGTGGTCCGATACGAGAGCTTCTGTTTGGATAGCTCCGTAGGGGGTCTGAACCTCAATTAAGGCTATAGCATGTGCGGTAATCTTATCGGTTAAAGCATTACGACAATGCGTATACTCGCCAGTAAACTGGTCGGGTTTTACGAGTTCACGAGCGATTACATCGTGCGTCGAACCTGTGTCGCGTAAGACACGGCATTTTTGGCCATTCACGGTCCATTCATGAATGTGTTTCGATAACACTAGGGCGGGAGGGGCATGACTGATAAAATTACAATCAGCGGAGGCTGCGGCCTTTTCGTCAGCCATACGGATATGACATTCACTGCACTGATGTCCGGATTTATTACAATAAAAACAATTACCAGTAATACGTGGTTTGTCGAACTCACGATTTGAGTTGTGGGGGGTGGCTGAATTTCCACTAGCGGATTCAGTTTTCTCCTCGGCGGTACCGGCCGGTTCAGCCGCCTGACTGTGGTTACGATCACGTTGTCTGTTGGAAGGTTTAGAACCTTGTGCTGTCGTAGCAGCTGTAGGAGTTGTTTTAACAGGGCGGGAAGCAGCTTCAGTGGAAATCTGCTTATTTCGAGTAGTGAATTCATCACATAACTGGGCCGCTTCGGCCAGAGTCCCTAACTTAATTTGATCAGGGATCCATTTCCTAAGTTGGGTAGGGCAAGCTTAGTAGAATTGCTCCAAAAGCATTAAATTGACAAGTTTGTCATAGTCCCAATTAACTTTAGCCAAAGCCAACCAACGAGTAAACGACGTTTCTAGCTCAAAAGCATAGTCGAAAAATTGTTGATCAGTTTCTTTTTCAAGAGAACGAAACTGTGTTTGTACGGACTCTTTATCTGAACAAAACGGGCAAGTATTTTACTTTTAACTAAATACGTAATCTTGCATTTCAGCGTCTGTTAGCTGATCGCAAACTTTAATAAAAACCTCTCCGAAGAGGGGTTGGAGTCCCGTGACCCATTGATCTCTAGGGATCTTTTGACTAGTCATTGTACGTTCAAAAATCTTAAGAAAACTGTTGATTTCAGTTTTAGGCGTCCAATTGTTGACGAGACGAACGACGTCCGCAACTTTACCATGTCTTGCCACTGGATCTGGGTGAGCTGGGAGAGCGCCGTTAGCTCCGTTTGGAGCGGGGTTAAGATTTATGGATGCAGTGTTTAGCCTGGCTAATTCTTGCTGCTTGTCTAACTTGGCTAGTTCCATAGCGTTAGCACGATCTTTAAGTTGGGCTTCTTGCTCCCTTTCTTGGGTTTTAAGCAAGGCTTCTCGGTCTCGAATTTGAGCCTCTTGATCTTTAAGAGCTAATTCATGAGCCCGGCGTTTATCTGCGTCCGCCACTTCTAAGGCTCTTAACTTCAACTCTTCTGCTTTCAGTAAAAGTTCACTTTCCTTAACTGCTAATTCTTTTTTAGTTAAAAGGAAAGCTTCTCTCTTTTCAATAGCGCTTGCTAATATATCAGAGAGTTCGGTTAAATCTAATTTGCCACCTTCGAGGGCTGCTCGTAAGATTTGTTGGGATTCGGTTCTAGTATCACTAACTGTAAAACCTAAGTTTAAACATGCCTTCTTGAGGTCTTTGTTTTGCAAATCACGAATGATATCTTCGAGTTGATCCATTTCGGACATTTTTACGTTTAACGTGGTTTCAAAATAAAACTCTCATAAGTGAAACAAAAATTAAAAGCAGCCGCTTAAAATTTAACGTTAAGTTTGAGCAGAGCGAATTAATTAAAAAATTTCTCTCCCAAATCCAGTAAGCTGTCACATAAAAATACACACTCAAGAACCTCCAGCACTCTGGTATATGAATAGCTAAATTGCATAAATGCTATCAACTACAACACTCGGCTTGGCGGCCTCTAGCATATCTCATGTACACTCACCCTGTTTGTACAATCGCTGTACGGCCAGTCTGTCCTTCCAGCACCCATCGCAGCACGGGAAGTTCGGCACTGATGTTGGAGTTGAACGTCTTTGGAACGTTTTGGAATAGTTTTTCGACTAGAAAAAGCAATACTGAACGCTCCGCAGAGTCGTCCGCAAGACTGAACAGCCCAGGCTGGTTACAGTCTATCAAACAGTATGTTTCAAACACGCATGAAAGATCAACCGTTTCACAGTTTTGTTTCTAAGTGATAAAA
>JAHWFP010092578.1:0-47326 GCA_023313725.1 Lithobius niger | reverse complement strand
TTGGTGCCCACGCTGGGCTAAGGTGTGTCCCCGCCTAGGACATCACATACGTCATGGTTCTTGTACCCCCACACACGTGAGCTCAGTGATTGAAGAGGCAGCACCTTGAGGGTGCTGCACCAATACTTGTAACTTCAGTTGAATACATGTGCACAACTTGGTGGGTGTGCATACAAGTAGTACGTATTAGCCAAGAGGGTGTGGCGATGTAGGCACCTCCAACATACAGGCAGTGTGTTACTTAGGAATGTCACATTTAGTACCCACCACGAAGGGAGGGGGGGGGGGGGGACCCATACACTACAAAAACCAATTCCATTAAACGTTCCTAATTTTCAATTTTTTTTAAATCAGTAAATTCAATTTCAAATTCTGTAATGGCACTTTGTGCTGAAATTGTGAAAAACGATGACAGCTTCTGCGTACGAGGCGCAGGGTAGTTTGGACGATAGCAACATGGCGCGGAGGCGCACACCTCTAAGTTGTTAAGGTGAAATATAAAGAAATATCCACATCGACTTACGAGTGGAAATTTTGTTTTAAAACAACTTCCAGCAATATAATACTTTTCCTTGCGGCACAAATTTTATTGCAACAAGACATGCTACCATGCTACACACTAGATTTAATCGAAGGCTGGCTGGGCTAGAAGTTGATCGTCTCGCTTTTCGACTCAGTTAACATACATCAGTTGTCCTTGCATGAACATTTGGTTTTTCGGTTAAGTTTCGATATAGGAGGCGCTGCGCCATTCACAGCTTTCGCCATACAGTGAAAGATACGGTAACGTATTTATTAATTGTTTAACGCTATTTGTATAATTACGTTTAGATCGCCGAGTTTTACGTCTGTAGAGTCTTATATTTTCGTGAAGCGATTTCAATGATAACGGAATTGGTAAATATTGTAGCATATTGTTGAAGATGATGTATGTGTCAGAAAGCAACCACTGCGGACGATCATGTTGTTTGATTCGTAAACAACATGTTTGAGCTTGCAGCGTAGGTTCGATTTCGATTACGCTGTATATAGTGTTGAACCTTGGATTGAACATTCCGTGAACGTTTTTTTCGCATTTTATTATTTTTACAAGACGAATCGATAAAAGTGGTGCATGGGAGTGTTGTAGGTAATCAGGTGCCCACAACCCGCCTACGTCGTAACCATAGCAACCACCACGGTGGCTCTCGTCTGGCGATGGCTCTTGCTGGCATGGCATCTTACCTCATTAAACATACGGCCCCTTTTCTTTTTTTTTTAACACGATGTCAGCTGTGTCCACATTTCATAGCACGACATCATAATTGCACGTACAAAATTACTGAGTCGTCCTAGTACACGTGTATGTTTGGTTATCCTTTTCATAGCCATCTCTCCAGGTCTGAATGTGTGCTTTTTATTTTTTTCGGTACTGCACCTGTCATTGTTAACCGTATAACCCCGGGAAACGGGAATGAGCAAAGGGATTTTTTTTTTTTATGTATTTTATGAAAATTCAAAGCTATGAAAAAATTTTATCCAACCTCCACACTCGATCAAAGATCCGTAAATGACCTGACTATCCCACTCCACTCCCCTACGTAAAGTAAGCTTACCGAAAATAATGGAATATTTGCAACCTTGGGTTTGGCGCGTCATCCGAAGCCACAGTGCCAGAATGCGAGACGGACAATTTTTGCAGGTCATTCTGGTCGGAAATTACTAGTTGTGATTTGCATAAGGACACTAAAAACTAATTAAGTGATTACAGTGGCGTGTACTCCACCCCAAAGCAGAATTTTCTGTCACTGTCTGCGACACTAATTGTCAGGGAAAAATTGTCTGCAGCTAATGTGTTTTTTCGTATGGCTACGTTCATATTTATTGGTTTTTACTGAATAACTTTTCAGTGCTTTATTGTAATGATCTGGCTCTTCCATCAACAGACAAGTCTCGTCGAGACGATTAAAATGGTGTATTGGAATGTCCAAATTGGGTCCAAAGTTAAGCATTTTGCATAATTTTAATGTGGATTTTCAAAAAATTTCACAACTTCTGGGGGTATACCCCAGACCCCACCCTCTGGGCCGCACTATAATCAATGTTTCCTACACAGTGGCCCACCCTAATCTGTACACACTACTGAGTGATTATCGGGAGCACACACATGAGTTTTTTTTTTATTGTATGAAATTTTTTTTATGATGTTGTCTAAAAAAAAAGTACCAATCGCGCATCAGCACTTTTCACCAGACATTACCTAGAGCCTTCGACCACATGAGCTCTTTGCGCTAATATTCACATGATCGCCTAGAAACGAATCTACGGATCGTTCAGAGGCATGTCGCAACTAAAAACTTGGAGTGAAGAATGACTTTTATCAAATGTGCAACTTTTGCACGCTGGCCTGACATTAAAACATAGATATTGTAGCCTACTCGACAACAAAATGTAAACGCTACTGATTTCGTTTTGTGTGGTAAAAAAAAAACGGCGCCCGGTCGCATCAATTTTTTTTTAGTACCACTCCCAACGAGAACCACTTAAGTAATTTTTAGCGGCCTCGTAAAATTAGTATTTCTAGTCTATGGAAGTGATTACCCGAGGTTTTGAACAAGTAAACTGTTTTAATTTGATTTAATTAATATGAAACTTTCATCTAAACTACACAATTCGATAATTTGTTATGGGCTATAAGGTGTGGAACAAAATAGGTTTAGAAATTGGAAAAAGTGTGGAACATCATTTATGACATGTACAAACCGTGTTTTTAAAAAGTGCGTTGGAAAAACTTTACAGCAGTTAGCATCGAAGCTAATAATTTCAAAACTTTGCAAATACTGGCTTGTACCTCAGATGCCAAGATGATTTTAAGAAGTGTTGACTGAAAGTCCTTTTTTGTGAGGAGTTGTACTTTTCGTCTGTTCGCCCTTGAAGCAGCCTAAAAACAGTGTTCGATTGTCCATTAAAAAAAAAAAGTGACATACAATACGTACCTATTTATTTTGAAAGGGGACTTGAATGATCATTCCGGGGCCACAATTTGGGGGAGGGGGAGGGGGTCGAGTAACTATGTCTTTAAAAAAGAGAGAAGGATGACACTTTAACTAAAGGTGGGAAAGTCCTCACTTTTTTGGGGGGAAAGGGGCCCATGTCCCGGAAATGTAGTTGCTACCCCGAACCTGACAACTGGCCTGTCATTGTTGTAGGGACGTACTGGGGTGTACAAGAAGTAGCTCACTATTATTTCTGACTGGGTTCTGCTGTGCAGTGCAGACAAATGCAGCTTTATAATAACGAAAGTGAAACCACACATTTTCTTTACAAAATCCTGAGTAGACACTGACATAAACTAGAGATGCAAATTGGGAAATAATCATTGGCAAGACGTCAACATTTATGAATGTTTAACAAAACTATCATGTCTACAAATAAATCGCAAGTTGTTTTTGAACAAAATGTGAAATGTGCAAGTAATCTGGACTTGTGTCTTTGGGATCAGTTTGTGGCCAAGCTAAGGAAAGCCAGGAGCAATGCAACGCTGGGAAGCCAGGAGAAATGCAGTGCAGAGAATAAGCGAACAATGCAACGCAGGGAAGCCGGGAGCAATGCATCCCAGGAAAGCCAGAAGCAATGCAATGCTTGGCAGCCGATAGCAACGCATTAAGGGAAGTGAGGAGCAGGGAAGCCAGGGACAATGCAATGGAGGCTCTTGCGTAGCTTCACTGGTTTGGGTTCCCTGGGCACTCAACAAGTAAAGACAGTGAAGAGCTGCTACCAATTGCCATCCACTGCTGGAAATTATCTGACTACTTGGTTGGCGAGACAAACACACAACAAAAAGAACTGTCTTGTCTTTATTGTTTGATTATACAAGATTTTGCGGCACAAAAACACAGTTCATGGTTTACATCACCTGAAACTCGCGTCGTGAAGATTCACTTTTAGCTCAATTGGGACTCTTGTAGTACTTTGGAATCATACCTTCATTTTTGCTTTTTAGTCAGAAAGTTATCTTGGTAAACTTATCTGTACTAAACTATCCAAGATATATCACCAGCATTTCCAAGATACATCCCCATATTTTAATTATGCTTACTTGAACTTTTAAAATTATTCAGATTTTCACATCTTCAGCTTCCATGTAAGGAGTGGGTCAGCGTCCTCATGGAATGTTGAATAAGCAGAGTAAATTTAAAAAAAACAACCCAACTCGATCATCTTTAAACATAGCCTACCTTCTGCTTTTAGATGTGAACACCTAACATCGCGACTTTCATGGTGGCTTCTCCACTACTCGGTTGGCTTGCGATCGTCGCTAGTGCCGTGTCCGACACACATATAGCTTTCTGCTACAAGTAGTAAGAGAGTGATATCCACAAATGTTGGCCAAATTTCTGCCGTTTTGTCAATTTTTGACCGATTTTAACATTCCAATACATTTTAACCGTCTCGATGAGACTTCCATTGGTGATGTAGCCAGTTCTTTTTGAAGTTATACTGAAACGTTATTCCATAAAAACCAATAAACATGTGGGTTACCATATTATATGATAAAAACAGATTAGCTGTAGACAAATTTTTTACCGACAATTGGTGTCGCAGACAGTTGCAGAAAGTTCTACCGCTGGGGCTTAATATTTAAGCAAACAAGTGGATCCTGTAGTACTTAGCGCGGACATGTATGAAAGCTAGCCATTGCTCATCGGAGGGCTAGTAAACTCCACGCTACTGATTGGAAGAGTATGTCCGGCGACCACTTTCCTGGGTTTCAACATCATATTGCTTGGCCCTGGGGTTAAACACTGGCCTCTATATTACCAGCAGATTCTAAAAACGTGGAGCAATCTTATAAATTCCGATTCCTATGTGTGGGGGTCAGGAAAATATATAACATTATGTCGTGATACGTAATAGGCTAATACCCGAAAAATCCATCCCGAAATGATCGTCTGAATGTCTAACTTTGCTAACGTGGCTAACGTGGCATAAAACGTCAGTAAATTTATGAGAATGTCTAGAAGTCTCACCGAACAGGTGTTTATCAACAAATCAACCTAACAAAGTCCATGGCCTTAAAAACTTAAATCTAATTTACTGGGCCTTGTGGCTTTAGATTAGACTAGCCATTTGTCTTTCGCTTTGGTGGGATCAACATTTAAGATTTACCCATGAATAAAATGATATTTTATAGAACGGAAACAGTATTCAGATGCCTGGCTGAATCCCAGCGTTTGATAAAAGTGTTCTACTAGTATATATAGCTGGTCAAAAATAGAGATCGTCACCATCGTAACCCTAATTTAGATCAAAGAAAGAGGGGCAAACATGGGGGATGCCAACAAACACAATTTTAAATTCTGTGACGTAGGGATAGTAACGTTGGACCTACAAGTTATAAAAGACCAACTCGTGTCTACACATTAAAGGCCAGAAATCCAGCAAGTACTTAGACCAGTGGCTGCTGCCAAGTTAGGTAGTACCAATCAACCCTTCCGAATGTCAATCTAGTAGCAGTCGCCACTTGGCCAGTAGACCTTACAAAGCACTCGCCATTTCACAATTTCTACTCGCCACATACCTAATACGTCTTGTATGATGACAGGTTTTTCTAACGTATGCATTAACAAAATTGTGCAATTTTCTGAAACTCCAGTATTAATGCAGAAAATCCAGTTATATAGCCCTAATCAATCTGAGCATAACGCCGCAAACCGTTCGTCTCTAACTTATACGGTTCCAGAGATACCCCTTTTTTAGTGGCATGCCATGCAGCTAGTCGCCATTTTGGCGAGTAGGGCTAAATTCCAAGTCGCCAACTGTTGATTTCCACTCGGCAAATGGCGAGTGGCGACCGACATTGGGAAGGGTTGGTACCAATATTACAAGGTATGCCAGGAGCAGTGTAATGCTGAGAAGCCAGGCGCAATGTGGCTCAGGGAAACTAGTAGTAATGCAGTACAGAGAAGCCTGGAGCAATTCATGGAGGGACGACAGGAGCAAGGCGATGTCAGAATAGCCGGAGCAATGCAATGCGGGGAAGCCAGAAGCAATGCAATGCAGGGAAGCCAGGAGCAGTTCAATGCTAAGAGGACAGAAGAACTGCAATGCGGGGAAGCTACTTTTAATGCAATCCAGGTTTTACCTACCTCTGTTTGTGACATTTGTCCTCTAACTACAGTCATGTTGAATAACGCCGAGTCCAATTGACGTACTACTAATTCAGCAAAATATGTTGCTGAAAACCCAAAGTAGGCTACAAGCTTTAAAAAATATCTGTAAACGTTGAAACTTTTAAAATTTCTATTCAGTCGACCATTCTTCAAGTTTAGTGGTCCTTTTATATTCTACATCCGAACAATAAACCCTTTTAAGTTTTTTATGCATTGTTCCATGGTAAGCTACAGAATTCGTTGTTGTAGATATGTCTTCTGATTAATTAAAAAAAAGTTCTTGCGTAAATAAATGTTCAATGACCCGTAGCTTGGTATCTTCAAATATAAAAAAAATGTCAGTCAAAATCAGTCAATTATAGGCAAAATTGTAGGATGCAGTAGGATTTTTTTTGTTCCTTTTTACCATTTTTTGAACGGTGAATCTAATGCAGAAAACTCTGTCTCTATCTGGTACCGTTCTAGAGTGGAAAAAGGCGACAGATGGATAGACGAACTCGTTGCTATAGTCTTCCCAGCTTTCGTTGTACAGAAGGCTAAAAAAATATTATAGCCTATTCCTAAAATATTTACAGGATTAATTCGAGAAATTGACTAGTGTCGGTAAGGTAAAACAGAATATGAAAGATTGGTTCCTTTCTGAAAATATTTTCATTGCATGAATACAATGAATTATGGATTTGTTTAAGTTTTCTTTTTGTCTAGTTGAAAGTTGTCTTTTGTAGTTAATGTTGAAGACGCCAGACTCCGAGAATCTTACAACAGCACTTGTAACTTGCCCTTTATTTCCTCAAACTTTCGTCCAATTTCCTCAAATCTCGAATTTACCTATTTTTTTTTTACCTATTTTGGTAGGAGGAATTCATTGTTACATAGTAAAAATTATTTGATAACTTCAGTCAGTTTATTCGAAGGGAATTTTCGGCTTTTTAGAACACAAACGATCTACAACCTTGGACACTTTATAAAATTTTAGTAATTCTTGGCAATCTTTTTTGTTTTTTTTTTGTTTTATTCTATGATCTGTCTTTAGGGCTTCTTAACTTTCTCGCCACCACGATTTCCTCAATTTTTTTCTCTTTCCTCAGTAACCAGGTTACAAGGTTACGTAATATTCTCGAACCCCGCAAGACGCATACAAGCTAATTCAAGCTTTGTGTCTATTGTACTATAATTTGACATTAAGAAACGAGTTGAAATAAGAAAAGGTTAAATGACAACGATTGGAGATAAAATATCACGAAAAAATAACCTGGGTACAGCCAGGATCTTATAATTTTAAAATTGTATATTTACAATAATGATACATGTTGAAGGTGATGCAACTTAGGAGATGGGGGATTGAAATGAGTGTGCATTCATCATTTTCATCAACAAAAATAGCATCACGATAGGAAATTAGGATAGTTTAGAAAAATTGATGCCCTTCAGAGTTGAAGTGCATCAATTTTTCTCAACTGTATTTGAATTGAAGTGTAACCTAAAGTTTTAAATGTAGTAGGCTAGGATAAGCTTCCACAAGGGTTAAGTGAAATCATGGAGCAATGTAAAAACATTTGCAAAAAAAAAAGAAAATTGTTGCTCTTCCTGATGCTGCAGGAAATTCAGTGAAAATTAGTAGATTCCTGGTGTTGCCCCTTGAGTTTTTGTGGTTGTCTTTCCTGCATGACACATTGCCAGTGTCATAGCAGTTTTGTGAAATGGTAAAGTTTTGAGTATTCAGGTGGCTTTCAGGAGGAGCCTTAGAAGCTGAAACACTTAACACCTATTTACATTTTACACTTTACATTTATACTTCACATTTTAGAGCATGTTTCTGGCTTCCCGAGTGCATGTTTGTAACTTATTGTCATGCAACATTTGGGCAGTTTTCTTAGTAATTTTTATTACAAAATTGTGTGCAATTTATGTTTCTGTATGCCCTTCGGAGATATCATTACCTGTAAATTTTTGCATTCCTTCCCCGAATGCTTTTCTTTCCCTAGAGGTTTTTAAGATGATTCGATCTGTCCAGCACGGTTACCCAAGCGTGCATGCACACCCCTCCTTATAAAAGCATCAAGGCATAGCTGGGTGCCATCTTTTTTCCTCATCCCTCTAGCGTGCCACTGTGCGGCCATGCTCTTGCGCTTCTTCCCATCATCCCATCGTCTTCGCTTCCAATCTTCCGACCTCCTCTTCCAATGGCGTGATCCATAGGTATGCCGATGGTTGCTTTCGAAGAAGATTCCTCCTTCACCGGCTAGTACGTCAATCCTGCTTTTGTTGACAGCCATTGCCTTCGTCTTCCAGGGTTCTTCCATTCCTTCCGGCCAAACCATGAAGTTCCTTCCTGCTCCTCACAAAACCGAAGACTGCCAAATCAATCGGAAGACACATCTACTCTTCTTCCCACTTCGTTTCTCGTCACCTGCCAACTGCCCAGCCATTCAACCTATTTCCGGCAGTCACTTCCACGTGCTCATGGACGAAGCCATTTGTCAATAACTGCGTCTTCCGACTTTGTCTTTCCGCATGCACCACCGCAATGCTTCCCTTCTTTCCAAGTATCCGACGTTGTCACTCTTCTAGCCATACAACTTCTCCCACAAGATTGACGAATCTTCGAAAGTCATTCACCGGTCTTCGCCTCAATTCCCACCATCTTCCGACAGCATCTCCCAGCATCAACCCTGTGTTCAGTCGGCCTTTGACTCCACCTTCCCACTCACGGACCCAACATCAAAGTGAAACATCTTCCAAGCCCAGCGAGACGACAAACCACGCTTTCTTGCCACGTGTGGTTTCCAGTCGTCTTTCTTCCCACTCATCTTACCTTCCATCTTCGCTTCGGTGAACTCATCCAACGGCATGATCTAGGCATGTCGAAGGATGCTCACCTTCACCTTCACCTTCACCTTTGCCAGCCAGACCGTCGCCTGTCGACCTTGCTTTGCTGTCTACCCATCACCTTCCACTATTCCTTGGGGCCAGACGTCGAAGACTCACATAGCGAAGAAATCCATTCAAGAGACAAGATCTCGAAAGCTCAACATCTCACAGCTCACATACATCTTTTCGCAAGATGGACGGACCTCCTGTCTTCGCACACCAGTCTTCGTCCGTCTTCCCCACCGACTCATTGCTCCGGTCCTTGGTCTCTTCCCATCTCTATTTTGGTCTTCCACTTTCGCCGACCTTCCCGTTTCAAAGGCCTCCCGGCCCCAGGGACTTTGCCCGCCCGTCACCTCCGAGATTCTGACATCACTCTGGAGTCTCCATCCATTCTCTTCGCCATTGCCTGGTCTTGATCTCGACTCCTGTCTTCTCAACCACTGGCTTTGTGCTCGAAGAGGAGCCCCTTCAAGTTCTTTGATGGCACTCGCTGCCGAAGCGATCCCGCTTCCCCTTCCGCTTTGCGAAGAGGACATCATCCACTCACCTGACTGCCTCAGATCTCTTTTGGTCACGATGGATAACCTCCCAATGGCCTCGACCCACCTTTTTAGCCACCTTGGTTCTTCCTTGGTTGTTGTTGGCTGAAAGTAAAGGGGCAACAACAAAGGACGCGACTCACACGCAGCCTAACACGTCTTCAGTTTTTCCTTTGTCCACTTCATCGGCCTTTCGCCGGGCGCTGTGGTTCATCGTCTACCTTTCATCGATGTCGACCTTTTGCTGACGTGTTATCCTTCAAGTCATTCTCTGGTCCAGCGACAATAGCAGTTGTTCCAAAGACGCTCCGAAAGAGGCTCCCTTCTGGGAAGCCACTCCTTCGCCCGGCCTGTCATTAGTTCATCCTGGCGCTGTCGTCTGAATCTCCGAACCGATCAGACATTCACCTGCTATTGCTCTTCGACCACCTTTCATCCTCCACAACCATGGTCAACCCGTACGTTGATTCAACAATTGCAGCTCCTCTTTCCGACGCCTGCAATTTCCCAGGCCTCTGTCCTTCCTTCGCAGGATGCTTGCACCGCTCTGCAACAACAAGTCACGTTCACACCCACAACCAGGGGCGTCGTCAGTCTCCTGACCTGCTGAAGCTCTTCAAGACCCTTGTCTAGTTCTTGCCACCGTTCAAGGGCCGTTCCCAGATCCAAACTCTGAACTATTGGAACAAGAAAGAATTTAGGAGCAGCTCAACTAATCTCCAAAAGATTGACGTTCCCTCTGCCGTTTGCAGGTCAACGACAAGATCCTTCGATCAAACCTTCGGGCGGCTCACACGCTGATGAACTCAACTGTCATCAACGCCCAACGTAATAAGCCTTCGTCTGAATCAAGCCAAACGGTCACTCTTCCTTATCAACCACACTTTGCTTCCCCTTTGTGACTTCGCTCATGTTTTCTCATCAATTATCAACGTGATACCGTCTTTCAAATACTCATCCCGAAGGTTAAACCACATTGAGCTGTCTCACGAAAGCGGAAAGATACCTAACCAAATCGGCAGCCCAAACCTTTCCACAATGCTGAAAGATCCACGCCTCGGTATCAAGCCAACAGTGATAAGACAAAGAAATTGCTACAAAAATAACAAAAAACATCATTTCATGGCTCGTCATTTCATGGCTGAACTTCAAACCAGGGAAGAGCAGGGCCAACAACTACAACTCATCTTCTGGCCACCGCAGCCGCTTCTCGTCCCCCAGCGCCTACAAAACCCTTGTTGGGAGTGGTGCCAACATACCAAACATTTACCAATTTAGAGGTTGGTAGACCATCAGATAACTCTCTAGTTCTAGCCATAGTTTTTTTGGTTTAGAATTATCATCAAAATTGACTTTTGTTTTGGAAAAAAAAAACATTGAAATTGCTTCCAATTGAAGGCTAAACTAACCTTTTAGTTAATGTTTAACAGTTTTCTTTACAACCCGTCCGGATTTTTATGGAATTCTACATAAATGAATTATGCTTTATTCGTGGGTCGAGTGCTTGAAGGGCAAAATGGGGCATTTGTTTCCCCTAGTGTTGAGTGGTACCGGAAATTTTTCAGTCAGTGCCGGTACTAAGGTTAGTACCCCGGTACTCAGTTTTCTCCGGTACGTTTGAGTGAGGCGGTATCTGGTATTATAGTGCTGTGGTGCCAACACCCGATTTTCAAATAATGACAGCACATTTTATTGAGAATGTATTTTGTTGATATAGTTTTAACGAAAAAATTTATTGATTTCTTCCCCCCCCTCCCCTCTGATTTACGCTTAATGCATGTTTCACGACGTATTTGATAAAAAAAAAAATCGTCTAAAATTTGTAGTTTAAACATGCTATGCAAGTAGAACTGCAAATATAAACAAAAGCTGGTTGTAACATCAAAGAAATGCAAATTCATCTCGACTTTTGTGCATTGTTTAGAATTCCAATGTTGCCATTGTTGATCTTTAACTGATTGTTGCACAACACAAGGACTAAATGAAGTATTGTTATAATCTTAGCCCTGTTTTCATATTAAAACAATACCAGTATTTTAACAATGCACTTTTGCTACCTTGCATTTTTGGTACTGTGGTACATGTGAGAACTGGTTTACTGCTCAACACTAGTTTTCCCCCTATTTTCCACTCCCCAAGGCCCGAAATTAAGGTCTGGTAAAAGCACACAAATAAGGCTTTTATAATTTGCACTTGTGCAATTCTGAAATTTGCTTTTTTAGACAGTTCAAATGCATTAAAATTGCCAAAACTGACTTTGGCAATTTTAAAATTTTAAAATTGCCAAAACTTCCCGTTTCTCCAAGTCAAAAGGCGTTCAACGCTCGAAGTGCTTGAGGAAGGTGGGAGATCTTTCTGAAACATAAAAGACCACCGAAAATTCTCGCACCTTGATTTGGGATGATCAAGGGACAATTTTGGTAACTAGCGTACCATGTTCATTTAAAACTGACTTATTTTACGGAACTCCGAGTGACTCCCTAACTCCCACCACAACGCCCCTCAACACCATATTTTACTTTTGCTGAGAAAGTTGTCATGTTCTAAGTGTAAGCAGAAGTTAGATTGGACAGAAGCAGGAATTGCTCTCAAGAGTTAGGTTACTAAAGAATACATTAATTCTGAACTTCCCTGATGTCTTTAATTCGTTAATTTTGAATTCTCCTTAGCCTTTAGGTACTCTTGATAAATGTCATTAGAGGATTGTAAAATAATATTTGATCAGCTAGCTTACGCAACCTACTATTGCAGGTGATATCATCTGCTGAATTTATGACCGAATTAAGTTTTGAAAGATTTCACAAAGAAGAATATTCCAAATGTTTATGCACACGTAGATAAATTAACTACACCATGTATGGCGTAATAATTTATTTTATTACTATAAAATAGTTACATATTTCAAATTTGTGTATGGTTGAGAGCAGCCTTGAAACAACCGAATGCAGTGCAATTTTCTCCCTTGGATTCCCGCTAAGGTCCTCGGGCACGGAAAAATTGAACCTCTAAATCTAAAAATAGTTCTACCGAGAAAACTTGATGTTCTCACAAATTCCCATTCCAAGTTAGTTTTGCTGTCATATTTGGAGAATACAATATTGTAATAACCATTCGTCCTATGTCCACTTTTACAGCCACTACCATGCACAATAGTGGTAATCATTGTACAAAAAAAGTGTCCATTGTATTTGGATTCTTAAGCAAACAATTTGCATCTGGGTAAACTCAGAAGAGCAATAATAGGCTGTTTTTACTCAGTAATAATTTCTAAATCAAAGGCTGGTAGAGGGCCAGAAGTATCAAGCCACCAAACCTTTAAAGGAGACACTTCCGAGTCCTCCGTATTAGAATGGTATGGGCATAACAATTCATTTTTGAACAGTGAAAGCATGCTTTGCTACGCAGGAATTTCCAAACTGTGCGTATCATTGAAAACCATGCCTACCGTATAGGAAACTTTAACGGGTTCATATTAACAAAAACAATACTTACGTGATAACCAAATGGAAAACCATTCACTAGTTTGTTGCGAATTTTCGGTAGTCCTTATTGATCTTAACTGGGGTAAATTACATCAAATTTAACCTATCTTCAAGCAGGTGTGACGGGAACAAGTTCAGCACGCACACAACCGAATATTTACATTTTCAATTGATCCTAGGTTCATAATGTAAATTGTCCGTTGTGTGCTTGCTGAACTTGTTTGTTGCACGTGCCTAAAGAAGGCAGTACGTTGAATTTTATATAGTTTACCCCGATAAAAGTGCACTGAGATCAACAAGGATTACGAAAATTTGCAACACACTAGTAAATTGTTTGTTTCCCATTTGGCTATCGCATAAGCTCGGTGTCAGTTGTTTTGAGAAACTAGAGTAAAATGCGCCTTTCGGCCTTTGGGTTTATGTCATTTTTAGTTGTGGGTATGTTGCAAACCAAACATAGTGAAAGGCAAAGGCCAGTTGTAATTAAATAACTTTTTGATAAACCTTTAAATAAACATTTATTGAACCTGTAATATTTAGAAAACCTGAAAAATAATGGGTATATGAAAATAAGTGAAAAAATCAGACCTTACATAAATTGAATCTAAAAATCAAAGAAATTTGAGTATTTTTATTTAATTGCTAGTGGAAAGCCCGAACCTAGTTCGGGTCACAAACGCCCGGAGAACTACGTCCTCCACTAACTACGCAACTAATGAGAGACCAACGCAAGTCTCTTCCCCTCCTTTGCCCAGAATCCCCCCAAATTCTCTTATTGGCCTGATAAAAGTTTTATTATTTACTTTGGAAATAATTCTTTGAAAATAACAATTTTTGTGTGAATATTACGTTTGTATTTTTTCACAAAAATTTTACTTTGACAATACTTCTTTGAAATCGACATTCTTTGTGAATACTGCATCTGTATTTTCAACTAAGTTCCCTTGTTTATAGGCTGTTTAATTGTCTACAAATTGACTGTACAAATTGAAGGCATTGTTTGAAGCCCATTGTTTCCTAAAGTGTCATGGCTCTTTTTTTT
The DNA here is from genome assembly GCA_023313725.1 of Lithobius niger. Classification (NCBI taxonomy): domain Eukaryota; kingdom Metazoa; phylum Arthropoda; class Chilopoda; order Lithobiomorpha; family Lithobiidae; genus Lithobius; species Lithobius niger. The sequence goes on along the minus strand of JAHWFP010092578.1, from coordinate 33,237 downwards.
TTACTCTTGTAAGATCTCCTCTTTTGTGTGTCTTACTATCACATCCTCTTCCCTCCTCTTCTTTGTTATATCAAGCCCCTAACAACAAATGACGTTATTTTCTAAGTAACATGGCTCCATTTTTGTAGGTTGTGAATACTGTCACATCCTTCTCCCCCATATTACTGTGTTATACCAAGCTATAACCCCCAGCAACAATCGCGTATGCAGTGATTGTTACTCAACCAACTTTGAAATAATTCAAATCTAAAAACTGCGTTTACGAAATAACTAGGGTCGCCACCATTACATGTTGACATACAGGAGCGGAGCGTGAGTATATATCTGGGGAGGGGAAGGACAGTTTCCCTGAGCTGGGAAGGGGGGGGGGGGGCCCGGGGCTGCTACACCGACAGTATTGGTTCTGCCTCCTCTCCGTTCCTCCCCACTCAGTCCCTCTTTTGCCCTTTCTTCCTTACCGTTTTCATTCAATTCCCTCCATCCCCTTTCCCCGCTTTCCTCCTTCTTTTCCCTCCTTTTTAATTTTTTGTTAATCCTCCACTTTTTTTTCAGTTTTTTGTGTTGATCGCTAATGCAGTTCCACGTTTCTCGTGAATGTGAATTGTTGATCCTCAAAACTGTTGCATTCATTATTTGTTTGTAAAATGCATTACTCACTGTGAAATACCATACTTAAAAAGGTCTAGATTCATAGTCTGTAACGTAGCAAACGACATTACTTACACACGGACTGACTAATTGACTATCGAAAATTCGCCAAGAATTTTTAAATCGTTCTTGCCTAACTGGAATATTGCGTATTTTCCTCCGTGCGTAAGTAATGTCGAAATACCATACGCACACCAAAAACTGTTTCTAACAATTGGTTTCTAACAATTTCCGATAGATTTTCCCTAATTTTTGGCGCAAAATTAACCCGATTTTCGATCTGGAAAAAAGTCCCTCTCCAAGTTGTTCTTGCATTCGAAATTTCATCAATTTCGATTCAGTAGTTTGGCGTGATGTTATTGAAAAGAAACTCCAATGAGTCACTCGCGTCCCCAAGTATGTGTTTCTGTGTATTGCAGTAGATTTTTACCCGATTTGGAAGGCATTGTTTGAAGCCCATTGTCATGACCTAGGGTCCTTATGCTCTGAATAAATCAAATCAAATTATCATATTTTGTGGCCATTGTTATGGTTTTACATAGTCATGCTGCCTGTGCTGTTGCAGTGATGCCTTTTTTCTCCCCTAGGAAATTTTCATGTTAGACTTGTTTTGGTATTTACTTTTGGCTACCTAGTCAATGAATTATCATTGTAAAAAGTTAATGCCAAAGGTTAGGCATATTTTCTAAATCTGGTTGGGGAACCTGGAAAAGTTATGGAAATAAAACAAAAATTTAAAAAAAAATTTTTGAAGGCCGTGTGAAAGTGAAATAAACATCTTTTATATTATATTATATTATATTATATTATATTATATTATATTATACTGTATTATACTGTATTACATTATATTATATTATATTTCAATTTCTCGACTATTCTCTGGTAACTGCATCATTAATGTTCTAACGTTGACTTTGGTATTTTGTGACAAAAACAGATGGTATTGGATGCAGTGCTCGTCTCTGGGTGGTGGAGTTTCATGACGTAGGCTCCAGCACCGAAAATCAATACTGGTGCTCCTCTTGGCAGAGTGTTCGCCTCCATTCTATGACACTCCTGCCTAGCTCACCGGCTCCTGACATTTTGCTCCTCTTCAACTGATTTGAGGGTAAGTCTTCATATTTCCTCGTCGTGTCAAGGACCATCAACTTGTCTGGCATTTCAAAATAATCTTATTTGGTTTAAGTAATGCTGTAATGATGGTGTTGCCACAGGCAGTTGTAAAGCATGTTAGCATATGTTCGTAGCCAGATAGAATGATTTTGGAGTTATTTGGTTGTTTTAGGTGTTTCGTTGTCGTAGTGCTGTGTGAATTATTGGATTTGACCCTGACTTCTCATTAGTTATCAAATAGACGTGTGTTTAGTTGTAGATTTCTGATTATTAAATTTCTATCACGCTTATCTGGAAGTATTGATTAGGTTCTGTTTAGGATAAGACTAGGCCGGTGCGCTTGATTGCTGATTTTGCGTCTGCCGTGATGGATTTTGCAGTGAATGTTTCTTGGAACGTGTTTTTAATTGCTGCTGCATATTTTTGAATAATTCTGTTAGTTGTATTATTTTTTCTGTAGTGATATAACTGACTGATACTAAGATACTAACAATTCTTTTAGAGCTTTGTCTTTTTCCATATTGGAATTGATTGGCGTGCTTGTGAATCGTGCCAGATTTTATATCATCTTGATGGTGTGTATACTAAAGCTATTTTTTTTTCACATGTGGAATTATAAAGTAGGCCTAAACCCATTATGTGTTTAGTTGACCTGACACTTCTCTAATCATTGATTGACCTACTTGTGTTGTAGGCGCACTATTAGACAGTTCCATTCTTTTTATTTTAAACCCCCATCGCTATTTTGTAGTCTATAGTTTACTGTCAAACTGAATTTTAATTATTTGAACCTAGCGGTAATAGTAATTGTTTGAACCTAGTGGGAACATTTAGGCTGGATAATGTATGAGCAGGTAACACAGCAATTGGAATCCTGTGAAGATTGGCTACATTTCTCATGATGGAGCACAAACAATTCCTTAGTGGATCCCCTTCACTGAGTATGGTCGATATCCTCGACAGAAGGGAATTATAGACCACCTTAATCGCAATAAATTTTCATAAAGAGATGAGGAGTGAGTACTTTTGGGGTTTACCAATAGGCTTTATGCCAGGACGTGATGGACGACAGTGTCCAGTCTGGCGAATTTTTATACTTCAAAACGCGTCAACCATACAAGAAATTTTAAAGAAATGCCTGTTTTAAGCGCTGGCAGCTTCATTTGTAAGTAGGTTGGTTTGTCGATATAAAGCAAGCTCTAATACTGGATTGAGTGTAGGGGTGTGCGAGTAGAATAATTTTAATTCGAGTCGAGTCGAGCCGAGTTTGCAACAGAAGTAATTGAGTATCGAGCCAAGTTCGAGTATTTGGTTAACAGACTATTTTGCAATAAGATGCTGCTTAATGGACTGTGCAGGTCAATGTCTACAACTAGTTTTCCAGTTTTTAAGATAAAATTTTAAAATGGTTTGAGCTAGTGGCTTTTAATGTGCACCACCGGAAAGCTCTCGTCGAGACGATGAATTTGGTTTATTTGAACGTCAAAATCGGTCAAAAATTGGCGAAGTTATCACATTTTTACTGGATTCGAGTTTGGTTGGGATAAATCAAGTAGAGTTTGAGCAGATAGGAAACTCGACTCGACTCGAAACTTTCGAGGCTCGCACACCCCTAATTGACTGTAGGCAGCGGTTACATTTTTATTTCGGTATACTTGCTGCATGGGAAATAGGGAAAGAAAGTTGACTTTCTAAAATACTAAAAGGCTAAGGACAGGGCTAGGCCGCTAACATTCCGCCAAGAATTAAGGAAATAAGATTTTGAAAAATAAGTAAACAAATAAAACGGACCACAGTTTTAAAACGTTGCCACTGGAGCAATATAACGAACTAGCAAATATAACAAGATAACCCAAAACGTTGCTCCAACTCCAACCCCAGTTAAACACGATGTAGGAAGGCGGTTAGGTTGAAATCGGTTTCCTTTCGCTTGAGCATCTTAAGAGAAGGAGCATTTACCGTAGCACTCTGCAAAATGCTTCAAGTTATATGTCCACTCTGTCCTGGAATACGTCTTCCCAATTTGGTCCCCACATTTATTGAAGGACGTAGGTACAGTAAAGCGGGTGTAGTGACTCGTCACTAAAATGATAACAGGTTTTAGAATCCTTTCGTAAAACACATTTAGACTCGCTAGAATTGAGGCGCTTATGTCTTATCTAGCTATGATCTATTCCATTATTCAGAGAAGTGCCCAAATTCTTTGCCTTGCGGCGCGACTCTAGAACCCGTGGTCACAGTATCAACAAATGTAACATTGATCAGATTTGTCTAGACGGCTCTAACATAAGATTTTTTCCATTAATCGAATTGCCCTGTGATGTGGTTTGGTTGGTATGCTCAGGGTCAGACTGAGCAGCCTCGGGTATGGGTGGCTTGCACTGGGTTGGGGCCCTGTATATTCAGCAAGGGAATCTGGGGAAGCATTGTAAGCTCCTCCAGCAGGGTCCGGGGCAGAGCCAGTAGATGAAACCATTTTGGCGAATTTTTTATTTATTGAGATTTACCGATCGTCCTTGGATTTGCAGCTTATTTTTTTGGTGGACAGATTAGATGACAAGACTTCACTCCCCTCCCCCTCACACAAAAAATGGTGATAATGTAACGTCAACATTCCGGGGTACTATTTTTCTAGTAGAAATTAAAAATTGAACAATATTTAAATTATTTTTGGTTTCATTTCACCTGATCTCTTTTAACCGAGTCATGTACACAACACCTTTATTAACCCATAACCGCCTGAAAGAACTTTCAGACCCTTTTTTTGAGAGTCCATATGGTACTCGGGTCGGTTCTCGGATTCGAACCGGCATTCTCTTGGTTTGGAGCTGACGACGCTGACCACTGGGCTGTGACTGCCTGCTTTGCTCGGGGTCCCCGGGGACCCCTCACAAAGCTCGCGCTGGGACTTAGTTTTTCTGGCTGTTATACGTTGAAGGCGTACGTTCGTATCTAGGCAGTTATGGGTTAAGATTCCTTTCATTGCTTTTAATGTAACACTGCCTCGCCCTTTACGTAATTTATTTTTAACAGTGACAGTGTCAGCATTAAACCTACGTTTTTGAATTATCAGTTAAATGAAGAAAAATATACGATTTCCACGAAATTGCAGTTTATTTTTTGGGTGGACAGATTAGATGACAAGACTTCACTCCTCATTTCCATATCCCCCGGCGGGGTGGCGAGTGGGTGAATGAATAATTAAATAAAATAATAGTGATAAGTAACGTCAACATTCCGGGGTACTATTTTTCCAGCAGAAATTGTAAATTGAACAATTTTACAATTATTTTTGGTTTCGTTTCACCTGATAATGTTTTAACAGAGTCATGTACACTCCTTTCATTGCTTTTAGTGTTTCATTGCCTCACTCTTTCCGAAATTTATTTTTTAACATTGACAGTGACAACATTAAAACTACATTTTTGACTTATCAGTTAAATGAGGAAAAATGTAAGATTTCCATGAAATTTCATTATAGTTTTCTGAAAATAAATTATTTCAATAAGTGAAATGTTCTTTGAAATTAGCGTAGCTAAATTCTACTAAGCCAAGAATGGACTGCTTATTATGAATTGAAGTTACTGAAAAAAAAACTATGTAGGCTTAAGTGCATTGCATTTTGCGGTCGTGGTGGCTAAGTGGTGGCAGTGTTTGGCTTAGCTGTCTGAAGTACCGACTGATTGGCAACTGACGGTCACTTGGGCATGTTGGGAGTAAGCAATTACCTGGATACTTCAGCAATTCGGGTAATTTATTCTGTCATATTCTTTACCTTGCATGATCGGAAATTTCATGGGTCGAATTCCTCGTTTTCCTCTCCCCTTAGTAAAGCTAAAATTATGTAACAGCTGTTTTGCCAGACTTACCCACCAAGGGCCATATCACATGTGGTTACATTTTGTAAAAGTACTGACAAAGATTCACAAACCTGCTCACCTATTGCTGCAAGATCTTCAGCATCGAAGTGCACGTGACTTCACTTGTCATATCAGCTAACGTGGTAGGAATTCAATTCCTCTATTGTATTTACTTGGACTGTACAGTGTACGTAGCTGAATGTAGTCTAACTTCTGCCGCTTTCTTGTCAGCACCAGCATTTAACAAAACTTTTTTTCAGGATTTTTGAATGCTTTTCCGTCCATGTTTAACCTTCTAATTAGCATTGCATTCGCGATGCAAACAACACAACTAATGAGGAGGCATAAAAGGATAACGTATCCAACTCGAGGTACAACAAGAGAGCAAACAGTTGTAATTAGGAAGCATCTCCTTCTGTGTGTCAACTGCTTGATCCGATTAGAATTTGGTAATTTCACCAACATTCAAAGCGATAATAAGCCATATGGTAAGAAAGCCAGAACGTACGAAGGGGACTGGGAGGTATGGAGAAAATAAACGCTATTCTCTCTTCTTTCTCTTCCTCTATTCCCAGAAAGCACAGAGAAAGTGATGATTGTACTGATGCGCTTCGTTTGAGGGCCTAGCAAGAATCTGAACTCAAAATAAATAAAAATAAAAATACGAAAAAGGAAGGCCCGGCTGGTTTGGGGCCCGGCTGGCGATTGCCACCATGCAGACCACCCAGGCCAGTCCGAGCCAGGATATGCTGGTTTGCAAGGAATTTGCAAGGAAAAACAAAATTCAAGCCTTGAAAATGTCAAGTTTTGTTTTCTAGAGCCGTGAAATGGCCTTGTATTTTGTTAACATGCTGTGCTTGAGAAAACATAGTTAATTGACGCAGCAGTTATTTTTTTACCCAAATTAATAAATAAATGATAAAAAGTTTGTCAGTTAAATGCATTTTACCAGTGAACATTGTTTCCATCAGATTGTACTGGATGTAGGAAACAATAAGTGCCGTGCAGTGCAAGCAATTAGTGTCAGAAGGGGCCGCTGAGAAAATGCGGTTCCACTGGTTAGTTGCTGTATTGCTTCTTTCGTAGTTTGCTACTGCAAACTGTATTTGACATGAATACGAATTATATGCATTCCAGTCCAAGGAAGGGCTGTGTGCCATTGCTGCCTGGCCTGAAGAAATGAAGAGGCGAACTATTAAAAGCAATGTAAAAATTTCAAAAGGTCCAACTTGTTTAATCTTTGTTGGAACCCAGTGACTGAAGTGGCATTAACGGAATCGGTAGACTAACTGTTCCAAGTTCCCAACACACGATTAGCAGAGAACAGCAATCCAGCAATCTAATCTAGCTCCAACAATGGACATTGTTATTATTTGTTTTTAACTGTTGTAAAAACCCCCTTAAAAAAATGGTGCCTCCTGGTATGTTGGTGATTCGTTATCAAATAATACCGTAGAGGAACAAATAAATAAACTCGGTGTAAGGCTGGAACGATTCATCCAAAGAACTCGTCAGACAACAGGTTAATTCACTTGCTTCATGTGCATTTATTGGAAAGTTCTAAATGTTTGGGTGTCCCCAGCCCGTTTGTGGAAACTGAAAAGAAAACGGCAATTAAAAGATAGAAATAAAATACCATAGAGCATAGAGCATTAAAATAGACACTCCTAACACCATAAGCTAAGTGGCCTGGTCAAAAGTAAAGAACAGCATGGCAAACATTAGAGCATGAAGGGAAACATGTGAAACCTGTTATCTACTAGATTCTTTGAATGATTAGTGGAGATACAAATTGTTTTCTGCTCATGATGTATGGGCTAGAGCTTATTTAAGCTGTAAATTAATTCTCATTTTGTTATTGTACCCGAGACGTAATCTTTCTGTATATATTTGCTTCTTTACTGAATGTGCGGTAAAACTTCATGTTAAATAGTTCAAACATACAGATGCAAACATATATGTTACCTTTTGCAGGGCTCCCAGTCCTCCTATATTTCCTAAATTTAATAGGATTCCTATAAAGATCCTATAAATCGTGAAATGCTCCTATATCTCCTATATTTTTCTACTCCGAACTGAAACAGTGCCCTGTTTGTGGTGTGTTTCCTCCTTTCTAAGCTATAGTTAATTGAATCCGAAAAGAAGAACACCGATCTCTCTCCTCCGTGCCGCTGCAGCATGATATGAAAACAGAATGTGAATTGGTCGAGCGGCCAAACACAGCCAAATAAAGCATGTACGGACCATGTGTGTGCACCGAAAAGTGTTTTTTCTTTCCTATTGTATTGTAGGATAACAAAAAACTATTGAATTGCAGCCATAACCCACTTCATCTTGGCTAATAATTCCTCTAAACCTCGTACAAATTTTGTTTGATTTTCCTATAAAGCTCCTATTTTTTAACAAAAAATTCCTATATTTCCTATTTTTTATCCATTGAAGTTAGCTGGGAGCCCTGCTTTTGGAATTAAATTTGAGACTGACTGAGCGGGGAATTGAACCCTTGACCTTTGACACCATAGACAGAAGCCTATTGTTCATCCAAACTGACATGACCATACTAAAAGATGGTGTTGGTGTGTTTTAGGAGTAGGACTTCGGCATTTGGTCTCAAAGGTTGAGGGATTAATTGCGTGCTCAGACAATCTGACATTTAAGTTATAACTTCTTTGCATCAAAAGACGACTTTGAGAGCAGGTCATCAAGCAGAAGGAAATATAACAAACTTCCAACGTGTTCCAGAAATATTGTGATGGGTCCACTGGGTCAGAGTAGTTAGCTATCAGCCAAGTGAACGCTCAATTGAATCCCACTATCACCTAAGGTATATGTAACGCGTCAGTAACGTCATATCAATCAAGAAAAAGGTTTTTCTTGCGTCTAGCCTACAGTATGGCTTACACAGCTTAAACGCACTCCCCTTCAGGTTGGTGCTGGTGGCCAACCTATGGAACTCGCTTGGGTCTAGTCTTTAGTGTCACCTAAGTATTTTGAAGCACTCGATCAGCCTGCCTCTGCGTCGCAGTACTCCAGATTCAGCAACCCGGACAGAATCAACTGCTCTTTGTAGCCACCTCATAGAACAAGTCTGCATCTTCCCTAGTATCTGGATAGCCCTCTAACCAGGATGATTATGACGCTCAGAGAACTTCACGTGGCTGGATCAGAGGTCGGTACAAGTCGGCAAAATTTTCAGAAAAAGTCCGGTTAAGCACCTGGATAGGAAGACAGCCATTCGCTTTGCCTTAGCAGCTGCACCATATTATATTTAATATGATAGATAGGCCGTATCATTTTTGTGCTCCATAAGCATAATTAAGCTCTTTTTGGGGTGAAGCTTCGTACCATTGACAGTACGCCAGGTTTGAAGACAGTTGCTACAATTTTGCATCATATTAAAGACTGTCACTTACGCAAAACCAAAAATCGTCCAAGTTCCACAATTCAAACTTGCAAATTTTGGAACTATCTACTGATAGTGTTCTTCAGTATGAGTGTAGTGGACTTGGCAAAGTTCGTTGGTGGTTGTTGTTGTGCAAGTCTCATGACTCTTGCCTGAAGAAGAGTATCAGTAGGTAGTCGAAAATTTGCAAGTTTGAATTGTGGAACTTGGACGATTTTTGGTTTTGCGTAAGAGACAGTCTTTAATATGAACTTCAACCAAAGTAAAATTGCTGAATTCACGGTATTTTTGATTGCATCATATTAGCGTCATCCATCTTTTTCATATTCTCAAAGAGTCCTTGACGTCTTCAGTAAACATGATGCAGTCACCATCGAGTGGTTCATGTGATTCACTTGCGTAAAGGGCAAACAGCTTCGGGCCGAGCCCTGAACCTCGTGGCACACCAGAAGTAACAGGTAACCAGTCAGAAGCTTCACCATAGCGATAACTCTGCACTCTCCTTTTTAGTAGTTGGTAATCTGTCTGACCTTTTCCAAACTGGTCCCAAGGGAGCATAGGTCTTTGATGAGGATGTCGTATACAGCTGTACTGAAAGCCGCCTTGACAGCCCTACCTTTATCATGCATTCGTCCATCGGTTTCTAGCAATTAAGTGCTTAGTCACACACAACGTACCAGGCACAAATCCTTCAAATCATGTATCTGATTATATACGTTAGAAATGTTTAAGTATAGTATCGTAACCAAAACATGGAACACAATCTATTACCAATAATTAAAAATCTGTTTTCTGTATTTGGCTGCTGTATTACGCTTTGAACGGTTTGATTTTGGCTGGTTGAATGTTCGGTTTATTTGGCACAGTTCAGTAGAAAATTAGTGGTCGGTACAGCCGTAATTGGGTCGGTAAAGTCAGAATTTGGACGTTGTGTACGTGTTTGTTTGGGATATGACAACTTTCGCCATTTCGTTCTGCTTTGGTTGAAATTTCATGACATGTCGCATGTAACGAAAGAGATCACAAATATTTTTAGAGATGGGATGGTGGACCACAGGCGTAAAATCTGTTAATGAACACGGCATCAACAACTTATGGCTGGAGCAGTTTTAACGTTATAGGCATACTGTCAAGCTTCGCTTCACTGCAAATTTTCTTCTGCCGTTAGGTCTTAAGGCCTACATGACTAGAGCGGGCATTTGCTGGCAAATCATTGTCCCTGGCTAACCGATTTTTTAGTAGCAAGAGTAAAGGAACCCATTTTATAATGCTAGTGGCCTCAAGCATCACTTGAAAACACAAAGCTGTTTGCCATAATATAACGTAGTAGAAATTTGTTCAGTGCAAATAATGCAGAAAATAATTACAAATTGTAAAACAAAACAAACAAACAAAAAAAAACACTACCGGTATTACTACCAATTTCACATGTTCGAAACAGCAAAACATCTGTGATAGTGTTATACAGATGCGCTCGTAAAGATCGATGTTGGGATTTGTTCACTTGAAGTGTAAACTAATGTATTATAGTAGCTCTTGCTCGGACGAGTAAGTTTCATCTTCAGAACTTGGCTGTATAGTCTTTCCGCAGTTTTCTTTCTTTTCATTAATAGCCTAAATAACGTTTATAAGGGTACAAAGCAATGACTCATTAACTCTCCTGTTTTCCCTCTTCTCCTTCCCGTTGTACTGGATCCATAAGTCGAAAAATCAATTACACGTTTTGTAGTTCAAGTAGCAATTAAAAAAGAAATAAAAGATGAACAAAAAAGTCCATCTTGCCATCCTTTATATCTGGGTTTATTGGTTTGGTTTATGTGTTGGCTCGTCTTCAACAAACTTTTCTGGTTGTGCACTGAGCCAGGAATCCTAAACCAAGATCCATTTACTGTGATTGATGTCTCATTTGAAAGCTATTGATTTGTGTGCCAGCATGTTTCGCCGGTTTCATTTCATCGAACAGAGAAAATGATGTGTCAGATTCTGAAAATAGACTTTGAACAACAAATTGTGTTTTCTGACAGCAACTTTTAGAAGCGCAAATTAGCTTCGCAGCTCGGGTATTTTCAATTTTATTGGCACTTATGTTAAAGCTGTAATAATTCCACCAGTACCAGTAAACAGTCGTTGGGCCTATTGTAGGCAGAGCGACGAAAAGTTAATTTTAGATTATATGTATATTCCGTAAAAAATTGGAATGCAATAATCACTCGGCTAAGTATGGGCTTTTTGCCTTTTGATGTGAAGTACTGCTCTTCGTTGGCCTGTTTCACGTCTTTCTTAAAGCTTTCTAAGCTTTCTTAAAGTAGGCCTAAGCTACGTATCACTAATTTTAAAAACCTTCGTTTCCCACGTTTACTTCAGTATTGATGTGTGAAACCTCTTTCCGCTGGCTAAAAATAAAATGCTAAGTTAGCCGCTGCTGGAGCTGGTAGACAGCGTGCTGATGCCAATAAATATTAAATTTTTACAGTATATGCAAGCCAATCATTGGTGATGTTTTTAACAGTATTCCAAAGATTCAAAAGGTCGACAATGACGCCACTGATAAACGACGTACGCCAGCTTGACAATAATTTTGAGTCGCACATTTCTGTGCAGCAGCAATCGCTAATTTAAAAGTTGTAATCGTCACAGTTTAAGGTCAGAAGGTGTTAGCTTGTGTGAAGATAGGATTTAAATAATTCTAATGCTCTCAGAACTTTTGCAAATGTTTAGCCGCCTTTTTACTACCCTAAGAAGTCCAAATACCAAGGATCGAGGGGGGGCGCGGGCGGGGGGGGCCCCCCCCCCCCCCCGGGGGGGGGGGGGGGGAATGCTGGGGCTTGAAATGCTATTTACTTCTCTAAGAAGACCAAACACCAAGGTTCCAAAGGAGTGGGAGCAGGGATAGGAGTATTCAGACCAGATATTAAGGGGAAAGTGGAGGGGGTGTGGTGGGGCTGGGGGACTTATCAAGAGTCTGCAGGGGGGGGGGGGAAATTTGACTGCCCAAAGGGGGGGTGGCAGGCAGGGGGGGGGGGGGGAAGCAGCATTAGCAGTCCTTTACAATTCATGCTGCCTAGTAAAGTATTTCACTCACGCATGCGGCAACTAGTTAAACCGACGTATGTTACACCGGGGGTACAGCTAGTAAGTTATAAATTTTGTAGGAACGTCGTTATTGGTTTACATTCGGGTTAAGCAGGTTGAATATTGAAATCATGTGCGTGCTCACTATTCTTTGTGCAAGCAGCAGTGCTGTTCGAAAATGTCTATTCCAAAGTATTTGGTCACAACAGCAACTAAACTAAGCATAAATATTTGAGTGGTACAACTGTGACAGTGACAATGCCCAATATTACAGTGCAAAACACAAAGTAGTACAAGTTACAGGAGTAAATAGACTTATTGTAGTTTAAAATTTTAATAAATGTTTAGTTTTATTGATTTATTGAATTTCCTACAAATTCAGTATTACCACGTAACAAGTGTTTGAGCAATTTTTGGGCTCAGAGCTAAGAGCTACCAAATTGCTCTTACCTTCTCGCTTATGGGAGCAAAGGTTTGCACTCAGAAAAACAATTCTGATTGGAAGCCTGGTGGGGGAGGGGGGGGGGTGTCTCCTCACCTGCGAAATATAGAACATTTTGTTTTAAATGGACCATCGAAATGTGAAAAAGAGCGATCCTTCTCAATTTGGTCCCAAACCACGACTAAGGGAAAGTATTATTAAGATATATTTCCTCATTTAATGCAACATGCTCCTATAGTCGGCATCTTAGGGACAGTTTTGATTTTAGGATTGTTTCGGTCTTTAAAGCTGGGGCTTTAGGACATTTTTGTTGTCAAATTGGGGCCATTCAAAATTCTGTCGGAGAGAGGTTGGTGTGCGACCCCGGTAAATATCCTTCCCCCCCCCCCCCCCCACTCTTTACAGGCTTGGTTACAGCCATCTTTCTGCTACTAAAACGTTTAACAAGGTGTAAAATTACGTTGCTTTTCCACCCATGCACTAGTTTCCTTAGTGGTGTAAGACTCAAAGAAAGAAATTAAAAAAATTTGCTTGGTTATACATACTGTCATAATACTCAGGTAATATGTAGTGGTATAAATATAAATGGTGCCAATATAAATAATATACTGCGGCATTCTACGTAGTAATGGTATTGGTTGTTTGTCCTGAAACTTACAACTTTGGAGTCTGCCAGTAATGCTAGTGTAGCTTTATAAACGTACTAGCAAGGCTGCTGTATTTTTATGACGAAGGTAATGTCTTTTATCTTGGCAGACGCAATCTTCATAATTGAGAGCTGCAACACATTTTGGTGATCATTGAGGACGTAATTTGTATCTTTTGGCAGAGTTCCAAAGCGTACAGCACATTTTGGCACACAGTGATCTTAGAATACACGTAAGGCTTGTAGCAGGTTCTGTAGCGAATCGGGGTCAGTTTTTAACTTTTTTTAAAGTTTTATCAAGATTGTTAAAGTTGTGTTGTGCCGTTGTGTGAACGATCGTATTTCAGAACTGATTCCGATCCAGTTTTTGTGTAGGCTAAAAAATAGGCTTCAAAATTATAGCTGTAGTCAAGTGTTAAATTGAAGATTATTGCTGGAGTGAAAAAAAGTGTTAATGATGAGTTATACATCACAGAACGATTTACGCGACATTCGACCTGGTTTTAAGTTATGTATAAAGTGTTAATTGGATGCTATTGTACGCTTTTTCCAAAATTCCAATTTGTAGTTGACAGGCAAATTTTTGACGAACATTATTAAAATTTGGAAACACAACTCATTCGTCTTCATCAGGTGTTTTTGGTCTGACTAGATTGCCTCGGATTACATCGGACTGTTGATCTGTCAGTCCAAGGCAATCTAGTCGACCCAAAAACGTGTGATGAAGACGAAGAAGTTGTTTCCAATTTGAAATACTGTTTGTCGAAAATTAGCGTGTCAAATATAGGGATGGCACAATAATTGATAATTCGATAATATCGCGATAAAAATTTTAGTCGATTATCGTATCGCTTTTTTTTGAATTATCGAATTATCGTGCAAACCCCAATGCTTAAATTGTAATATCTCGGAAACTTTAATAGCTAGAAACAAGCGGTTTGCGGCATTGCGTACGGAATTGTAAGGGCTCTCCAACCAAATGTGCAATACTGTTGATAGCGACTTTAGCTGATTAGAAAGTTAGTTTAATGCAAACAATATTTAAGCATTAAGTAGTAGCACAACTGCCAGATTATTTAATATCAAAATATTCTAATGAACTCTGAAATCCGAAGTAAACACTAGCACTCCGTATAAAGTGTTGTACAAGATATTTCAATTGTTCTTTTTCAAGGAGAGGCTCCTAAGGTCCCAGCACTCTTTTAAATTCTTCTTCTTTTATATCCTTTGTAACTTTGTTGCATGTTGGTGAATTAGGTCCCATTTGTTTGAATTACGACTCTCTAATTTTAAAACAAAAATTTGGTTAATAAAACAGTCGTTGAAAAGATTGTTTATTTAGTAAGGAAAATGATGGGCTCAAGAAAACAGTTTTGAAGATTTGCATCATTATGCAAATATGTTGTAGCCTATTGCTGTGTGGTTCTTGTTATGGCTTTAATTTTTTTTTTTTTAATGTCAAATGTGCCATCACAGTTTTAGAGTAAAGCCTCATCCATAAAACTTGGTATTTATGTGACCTTTAGCTGTTGTCATTCCTCCAGTTTAAAAAGCTTTAATGGCAACTTTATTTCTACCATCATCTTTTATTTATGTGGCTTACTTTGGTATTATTGACTGCTGAGTTATTTCCAGTAATGTAAAAAAAAATTTGACTGTGGTAGCCAATTTTGGGCCTACTGTAGTCACAAATTGAAAAGATACAGTAAAATTTTTCTAATAAAATTGATATGTTTTTATGTCATTGCTCTTGTACAATTTTTGAGTCTCACATGTAGTTTATTACTTTCAACCAACCAAAGATCGGCAACTGCCGTTTACAGTGGCTTATTGTCAACATCATGAAGAAGAATTACACACTGCCACCACTGGGAAAATTCCTCTAGTTCAACAAGAACCACCAAAAGTTTTTCTGATAAAGGTGAACGGCCTTAAAGCTTTCACAGAAAATTTAAAGAGGAAACTTTTGGTGGTTCTTGTTGAACTAGTGGAATTTTTTCAATGGTGGTAGTGTGTAGTTCTTTTTCTTCGTGATACTTTCAACTACAGACAGTCACTTACGGAAAACCAAAAATTGTCCAAGTTCCACTATTCAAACTTGCAAATTTTTCGAAAAAACTAAAAAGAAGTGGGAAATTTGAAGTCGGTGGACTTGACAAAGTTCGTTGGTGGTTGTTGTGCAAGTATCACAACTTTTACCTGAAGTAGACTATCAGTAGAGATAGTCAAAAATGTGCAAGTTTGAATAGTGGAACTTGGAGACGATTCTTGGTTTTGCGTGCGTGACTGACTGTAATACGTACTTCAACCAAAGTAAATTTGCCGAATTGACAATGTTTTCGACTTTCAACTACTAGTATGCCTTTAGTTTATGGTTTATTAATATGACATTTCATTATGTGAAAAACAAAACTGCTGTGGTTTTCGATTTTTCTGTTGTGGCTATCACACTTGCATATATTACCAAATTTTACCTGATGTTCTTAGTCACTCACGTCTTACAATATAGCACTTAGTTTTTTTTTTATCTCTTAGTTGATAAATGCGCTTTGTGTTCTTTTTTTTTTTTACAGCTGCGAAGTCTAGTGACTATATCATGCGTGCACTGCACTTTACTCTTTTTTAATCAAATGTAAGGTCAGAAACAAGATGCTGAGAAGACTATTGCAGATCGAGGTTAGCTGCAGTGATGCTCCAGGTTAGTAGTGTAATAATAAGGCCAAACAAAACAAAATGGTTTGGTTTGTGTTACCCGACCGACCCTATTTTTATGAGCTAACCCCAAACATTTTTTCTTTCTAATAGGAAAAAAAAATCCCCTGCCTATTTTGACGCTCCATTCTACTATACAAAAATGGTTCAAATGCTTCCTGGAAAAAGGAAAAATGTTGCTCCGTGAACACGAATATATCATTATTGCATAAAAAAAATACTAAGTTACAATTTTTGAAGTCAATTTTTCTGATTTAGTAACAAAAAAGTGCAAAAAAAAAAATTTTACAACCAACCGACCCTACTTTTTTTTTTAACTACGTAACGCAAAACAAACAATTTTTTTGTCTGTCCTAAACAATACATCCGTCATGATGTATGCAATTTCATTGGACCTGCCTGTATTCAGGGGTTTTCGTGTATTTGTTGTTGTGGTTGTTTTCGCCTGACGTTGTATGTCATAGGCCCATTAAGGGTGCACTGCATTTGAAATTTACCAAATACTGAATATAAAACCAAAAATTCAACTTGGCGAATAACGACTACGTAACCAGATAGTTAAACCGCCGAATACTGACTCGGTACGAAACGTATTTGGCTGAATGCTCATTAACTTCCAAATTATTCAGGTGAATAATCTGCTGAGTAGTAGTGAATTATACAATTGTGGTAGTAGTGAATAAGGTAGACACAGTAGTTGACCGGGTGTACTGACAATTAAAGAAACACAAGGTAAAGTAAAACACATATATATTTGTCTCTTGGAAGCGCCCCCCCCCCTCATTAAATGTGCAATTTTGCATAAGGCTTAAAAAAGAAATCGCCCACAATTTTCCTACTTCAAGGAATGTAAGAATACAATGAGTCACAAACTGAGAAGACTTGCATTAATCGACTTGCATAAATTGTATTAAATAGTTATTCGGTTGAATACTGAATCATTATTAAATCAAAATTAATATTCAACCAAATACCGAATAAAGCTATTCAGTCAAAATTTATATTGGGCTGAAAACCGAATCGGTATAAACCTAAAGACCGTCACTTCTTGTCAAAGATGGGAATTATCCAATTCCCAATCTCAAGCAAGCTTTGCTTTCTGTGTTCTGCACACAACTGCATTTTCAACACAAAACACAGTTACTTAAAAGCGAAAAGCGTTGCTTCAGTGATGATCTCTTGAATATCTCAATTGTTGGTTCTATTCGACAGTCCAACACACCAAAGCAAAATTATTGATGCTGGTACCTTTGTATAACCGATATTATACAACTTAAACAGGTTCAGATATTTAACATTTTGTTTAGTTTTTATGCCTTTAGAGATTGCTAAATCTTAGGCCATTCTTCTTCTTTCAATCTGTTGTGTTGCGATTTCACCTCTAAAGATTACTAATTTATTTTTCCATAGTGATGCCATTTTCTTTTAAAAGGATATTATAGTTAAAAATGAACACCCCATAAATTACTTGGTGGCCGTTAAATGGAAAGATGCATTATAATGGCCAATAATTCAGTGACATCTCTTGGCAGAAAAATCAAATAGAATGTAAAAATAAAATGTAAAACAACGAAAACCGTGTTCAAGTCACATAAATTATTTGCTGTGGTTTCTCACGTATTCTTGTTACACTTTGGAATATCATACAGGGGCAATAATTAAGGTATACACAATTACGGTAGTAAAATTCATTTTCGCAACGCATAATCTCAAATATTAAATAATATTTTTTGGTATATTTTCGAGAGTTTTGAAAGGTATTCAATATCTGAGATTGTGTGTTGCAAAAATGAATTTTATTCGCAGTGTTTCTGAGAAATCATTTTAAATAATCGGTAAAATAGAACTCCTCTTTGTGTTTTTTTTTTTTTTTTTTTTTTTTTGGGGGGGGGGGGGGATTTTAAAACCGTGAGGCAGATCGATCGTATTTTTTGCCGTTTCAATTTTGTGGTATTGTGACGAGTGTGAACTCTTCCAACTCTTGACCCCACCCCTTAAATTATTGATTAAGATACCAGTAATGAAAAGTTGATGAATGCATGATGCCTAATTGGGAATGCGGCGTGACCATCTGTTTGCTTGTCAGTAAGTTGGTTGCCATAACAACTTAACGACAGAACAAGTATTGGATTTGGTGTTTTCGATTTTAAGATGAAAGAAATCATTACTCATTGTCATGTCGGTGATCAACTTTAGTATTAAAAAAACAGTAGATGCTTATTTTTGTTATGGACCATGAATGTGTTTTTGGTTCAGTGTTGAAGTTGATATTTCATATTTCGGCAGTGAAAAATTAGAACAAAGTTTGACTATAAATATGAAATACGTGTAATATGAAATACGCCATCTAGTGCTCATAGTCTCACACAAGAAAAGAACAAGTTAAGCTACTGAACTGTTTTAACAGTTTTGAAGTTATTTTGTCTTGCTTCAAAAACGATGATTAAATCTCTGGTAATTTATTTTGTAATTTAACATCATTTAGCGGTGCAGATGTCCAAAACCATGAATTTTTGTTCAGCACAAAAATTCATGGTTCTGGACATCTGCCCCGCTAAATGATGTTAAATTGCAACATCAGAGATTTCATTCTTGTGTTTGAAGTAAGGCTCGGCCAATACCGGTATCGGCACCGATACTAGCGGTATCGGTATCGGATTGGTATCGGCTAACTGTTTTGGTCAAATATCGGTTTTTGCAATATCTTCGCCAAAAATTGTCCGTTTTTGATGTTCCATCCATTTTAACCAGTTTTTCGAGAGCTTTCGAATGATGCTAAATTCAGAGCGATAGCTTCAGTGTTCTCAAATTATTTAACAAAAACAGGTTCCAAAAAATGCACTTTGCTGCAAGATGCGTGCTCATAGAGCTTTGAGATTTGGAATTTTTCATCAAATTTTGTTTCTGAATATGGAAGAAATATTAACTTTGCTAGAAGTAATGCATTGAAGTATTGGCATCGGTGATGTAGCATCAGACTGTATATGTATCGATCATTTAATATCAATTCGCCATTGTCATCTGCTATTCTGCTATTCTGCTATTCTGCGGATTCTGCTATTTCGCTTGCTGAAACCGTATTCGTTTCGCCATTGTCATCTGTATCGAATCGGATCGGTCAAAGTTGTTATCGGCAGAGCTTTAGTTTGAAATCTTGTTTATATCCTTGTTTTTGAGGCAAGACAAAATAACTTCAAAAATGTGAAATCAGTTCAGTAGCTTAATTTGTCCTTTTCCTGTGTGAGTGTGAAAACTTTCTTGTATAACGTCTGTGTAAAGGGGCTGTAAATCACAAAAACGTTTGGAAAATGAGTGGAACTGAGGAACTGCATGAATAAGAATCATTTCGTACCTCATCAGGTGAACCAGAGATGGCAACATTCATATTTCGGATGTTTTGGTGTTAGTGCATTTTGCTGAATTTTAAACAGCAATTGAGCGTTGTGATTTGTTTGCAATTCTGACTGAAATTCGTTCCTTGACTACACATTTGTAAAGAGTCTATTGTTTATTCAGTAAACCAATTTGTTTTTCACAGTTTTGCCGTCTTCTGGTACTTAAATTCATTGCTTCATTGATGTCTGGTATCACACCATCGAATTAACCAGCATCATGATTGAAGCAATTGTCGCCAGCTTGCTTAATAGGTATTTAGGCAAGTATGTCAAAGACTTGGACTCGGAAAACATCAGTGTGGGAATATTTAGTGGTAAGTTTTTTTCTGGCACAATTGCTCTGTATGTTGATGCTCAGAATTTTGTTTTTTTTATTTACACTCTTTTCTTATAGGCAAAGTAGAGTTGCTAGATTTGAAGCTTCGCCCGGAGGCCTTGGTAAGTACATGCTGTAGTTTTACTTTCATTTCATAACTATTACGCCCAACCTTTGTGACTGTGTGATTGTTTTCAATTATTTTAGGTGGAACTTGACTTACCTGTCGAAATAAAAGCTGGAAGTATTGGTAATTATTTCATTAAAAACTATTACGCTGACAAAACGAGTCGTCGTACTTTGAATGTTCGAAAAATCCCAAGACACAAAATGATGCTCAAATTCAAAAACAAACAAATCCTACCGATTTGCGAATTTTCGACATGCTGCATTGACTAAAGATGGAAAAAATATAATCTTCCTGTTTCCTGTGGCGGCCTGATGATGGCAGGAGACTATACATATATATTTTCCATCTTTAGTCAATGCAGCCTGTCGAAAATTTGCAAATCGGTAAGACTTGGTTGTTTTTGAAGTTGAGCGTGATTTCGTGTCTTGGAATTACGCTGACATTTTTGTTTCTTGACTAGTGACATGTTTCCCAAGAGAGAATTAAACAACAAACCTCTAAATTCCATAACTTTATGGGTAGTAGCGTGTGAGAGTAACCACTGATGAGTGCTCCAGTTTATAGGGTGAAGCCAGGCGTAAAAGACCGCCCGTGAAGAACTGACATGATTTGAACAGTTCCCAAACAAATGTGTAATCTGATAACAAGCACAAGAGATAATAAATGCAAGCCAACTGTTGGTGAAAAATACACAATATCAAATAGTTTGCTGCGAATTTTCGACAAACAATGAGTTCACTGACTTCTTAGTTTGGCTTCTTCATGCTACTCGGGAAATTGGTTAACTTTGAGTCCTACTAGATTTACGGGTTTACGAGTTTTACGGGTCGTGGTGGGAGAGCTGCCTTCCATTTGGCATCTTGGAGTTGTTGGATTTTAGGATGGACGAGCTGGTGAATTAAGTACAGGCAGGCGGCATCTGTAATTCCCACGCTCGTCGGTGGGAATCATTCTTCGACGTAGACACCAGGAGGGTTGTAGCTCTGTTCCAGTCAATAGCATGTTTCGATGATGCATGATGGGATTCAATACCATTGGATGGATCCCCATCCCCCCTCATGGCCGATATACGGTGCAGAACCCTCATGTGCCTTCCCCTCTTCGTCTGTCCATCAGATTTTTCAACTCGGCTTTGCTTCCCTTCCTTACACTCTGCTTCTGCAGGCTTCAGTTAAGTTAAGATTCGTAAAAATTGCCAGTTTAATGTGAAGGAGGGGAAGGTCACAAGGTGTAAAAATTATACCAGAAAAAAATGTCTTCTTACAGCGATTATTCTATTTCCCATCACCAGTCTTGGCATTTGGCCTTTGGCCTAAATGCTGTATGTCCTATGTATATTAACTTTTTCACATGGTAAAAAATTTGAAGATGTTTTGGTTTATCATTAAACGTATGCTAATTGTGAATTTCAAACTCCATTATAGGGAAAATAACAATAGAAATCCCATGGACTAGTCTCTACAGTCAACCTCTTATAGTCGTAATTGAAGATGTATTTGCATTGGCGGGACCAATCCTCGAGCGTCCCTACAATGAGGACCAAGAGCGGCAGTTACAACGTGCCGCTAAACAGCGAAAACTGGAATCACTGGAGATGCCAGATTCCCTACTTCTGGGTAAGAACGATATAAATAGCTCAAACAAACATTGTACCCAAGGATGGAATTTTTGCGTGATAAAATTGTAGGTTTTCCCCGATATGACCGAAAATTGTGAAAAACGTGTGAAAACGTGCTATTTGGTTTGAAGCATGTTAATTTTTCTGCAAAACAACCCTCACCAGAATTCGACAACAGATACCATTTTCAATGGAAAATTTAAAATTCTTCAAATGCAAAGGTGGGAAATAGACCACAATGCTTTAAGTTACCCACTATTATTAAGAAATTTTTTTTACTGTGCTGTGCTGCTGGATTTTAATTTGTAGCGATCGTGGGATTATGTAAAAATACCATCCTTGGGCGTACCATAGTTCAGGCGAAGAATGGTTAGGATATCTTTCTTCGTCTTCTTCCATCAGTTTATTGTACACTAGGACCGCATTGCGATGAATATAAGATTAGTTGCATTTGTTGGATCACATATTTCAAATAAATAAATGACTGCAATTATAAGGTGGGTGACTTAACGAGGCTTTCATAAGGCTGTGGTGGTGGAGCCACTATATTTATTAGTTGAATTACTAATCAATTCCCCATGTATTGGATTTAAAGTCCAATATCTTTAATGACTTCTTTGTTTTTGTTCTTCGTACTGAGGCGATTTTTTTAATGTATTTTAGTTTTTGCTTAATAATTCAAAATTAAATAAGTAATTGGCTTGGAATTAGCTTCACTGGATAGCTGTTGGAAAAATGATTAAAATGGTGTATTTGAATGTCAAAATTGGCCAAGGCCAAAATTTAACCCTAGTGTGGATTTAAATGTAAGTATAAAAGATCTGCAGTTTTAAAGATACAAATTTGAAAAAAAAAAAGTACTATATTATATTCGGAACAATACAGCACAACTGTGGCAGACAGTTGAGAATTCTAGAAAGGTTTATTAAAACAGAATTCGTCTTGCCTAATTCTCAAGAAATATACATTTTTTTACTGTACTTTCTGCGATGCCATTGTCTGCCAATTACAAGTGCAGCTTCATGTAATTTGTGTAGTATCTCATACTATGTAAATCTTTGTTTTCATTATTAATTAGGATTATTCTATTTAATTAGGGGAAGTAATACTAAAAATTTCTATCAAGTTTCAGGATTGATTTTGAAAACCTTACATGGTACCCGATTTTTCTATTACAGACAATGATGAAATGAACAGGGGATTTTTTGAAAAATTGACTGCAACTGTCATCAATAACGTACAGGTGAGTTGGTTTAAACAACCATACACATATGTAGTAAATTTGACAAAAAAATTGGGTGAAGGTGTTAAGGCAAACTTAACCCATTTTGTATCTTACTTCTGTCCAGGGAGAGCGTTAATTCCACCACGGAAAATTTGGTGATTATGCGATCAGTCACAGGCAGTAAAACCTAATTAAAATAAATTCCCGGTTAACTCCTAATTCGTAATACTACAATAAACTTGTTTATAGCGACGATGATTGTAACGAAATCCCGGTTTGAATGACGTCTAAAAACGACAATTTTACTTCTTGTTGCGACTTTTTCCATCTATAAAGAGGGGACGGGAAGGAGCGGAGGTAGAAGCATTCCCACCCAGCTACTACCGTAAATCGTGTATTAAACGCCCAGGGGTTTATGCAGTTTATTTGGCAAAAATAGTGGGGTTGGCTTTAAATCAAGCATTATCAATTTTCTAACCTTTCTGGACATCTATTACAGAAAATTCGAAGCTTTTGAACGATCTCCGAAAAACCAATTTTTACATCCTTTTAATTGCTGTGAAGAAGGGAGGAGGCTTAGGTGAGAGATGCCCAGGCCTTGTGCAGGTGCTAGGAGCTAAAGGAAGAGTCCACTAATACTACAGGGAGGGTGAAGGGGCCAGTAAACATAGCAAGCAGTACTATCTTTATTCACATCATTTAACCTTTAGGTAATTTTTCGTAGAAAAACGACAATTTGAGGGGGGGGCTTTAACTCCACTATTTCATGATTTTGACTTTACAGCATTTTAGGGGGTGGGCTTTAGCTTCAACTGGGCTTTTAATACACGATTTACGGTACATGTACAAATGGAAGAAAGTCCACTGCTAATTGAGGCAGTGGCGTAACCATTGGGGCAGCCGAGACAAATACTCCAGGTCCAAAGGCCTCGGGCGAGATAAGAGGGCCCCAAAAGAACCAAATTAAACATGATAATTCTGATTCTAATATCTTGCCCCAGGGCTTTCGGAAACTTGGTTACGTCACTGAATTGAGGAGAGGGCCACAAAAAGGTGGGGTGAATCAGTAGGCAGTGTGGCTTTCAGTTGTATCACCTGCAGCATAAATATGACGAAAAATATGTTAGCTGCAAAAGCATGTATTCATCCATGGATTTCAGTACAAGTATGAAGCTCTTGTTTAACTTTGCAGCAGAAAAACCATGATTTAAGGGGAGGGCTAGTTGTGGATTTTCACCATAAAGCATTTTTCAGAATTTTTTCACGATTTCAGAATTACACTCGTTCTCGAAACTCAAATGCAGACTGTATTTTGTGAATTTTCGACAGTCTTTTTGACGGCAATGATGTTGCCACGTCACACAATTGTCTTCTTCAGGCAACTGCTTTGGGTCGTAGTTTCTTGGTTTGTCATGATTGCGCCATGGTTTTTGAATTCCGGGTGGGATTGTAGCGTCCCAGATTTACCAGGTTGTCCCCCACCTGTTCTTCAGTCGTTTTCCCAATTCCGTCCTAACCAGATGCTGAATTGCAGAATTGGTTGGTGCTTATGGTTTTAAAAATGAGCGTAATTGTGAAGAATCATTGAAACTGTGTAATCAAAAATTTCGTATTTGTAAATCATTTTTTTTTATGCTCCCCGCATTTGCTTTGCCCTAGGGCATTTAATAGATTATTTACGGTAATGAGGAATGAGAAAATTCATACTTTTGGCTGAATTCAGACTTTCTACCCAATCCCTTTTTCATTAATATTACTCCAACTGCTGACACATTCTGACTTTTCATCTTTTTTTTTTATGAGGAGCATTCTCATTCCTGCATACTAGGAATGTACGATTAGAATAATTTTAATTCGAGCAGCGCCAAACCGAGCCGAGCCGAGCCGAGTTTGCAACAGAAGAATCGAGTATCTAGCTTAGTTCAAGTGTTTGGTTAACATATTATATGTTTGGTTAACATATTTATTTTGCTTATTATGTTTTTTCTATTTGTTAGTGTAATAACAAATAAGATGCTGCTTAACTGACTGTGCCGGTCAACGTCTACAACTAGTTTTCCAGTTTTTAGAATTTAACTTTGAAATGGTTTGAGCTAGTAGTTTTTAATTTGAACCACTGGAAAGCTCTCGTCGAGACTATGAATTTGGTATATTTGAACGTCAAAATCGGTCTAAAATTGGCGAAGTTATTGCATTTTCAACACATTCGAGTTTTCTGAGTATGGATGCAAGCAACAAGCCGAGTTCAAGTAGATGTTACTTACTCGGCTCTGCTCGAATTTTTAGAGTATCGCACATGCCTACTGTGTACAAATCTGAGTGCAATGATTCATTTTTACTTTACAAAAAAATACTTAGCTTTAAGTTGTGGCTTATTTTGTTTAAATAATGCTCATTTGCCAATAATAAACGAAAAAGGTACTTAGGCTCTCCTACAGTGCTCCCCATCACTTTTTTTTCCTGCTGTAGCACGATCTGGTTTGGTAATGTTCCTGAATGCTCGGTAAAATTAGGATTATTTTTGTGTTTTTACCAATCTACTGTACCCATAAACGGTGCCAATCAGTTTAAAAAATTTATTTTAAGGTTTCAATACGCAATGTTCACATTCGTTACGAAGACACAATTACCAACCCAGAATGCCCTATTGCTTGTGGTATTGCTATTCATGGGTTATCTGCTGAAACGACCAACAGTCGATGGAAGCCAGCACAAGTGGATGCCAATGCGCCCTGCATTTACAAGGCAAATATTATAAGTTTCATATTCACACAAAAATGTAAAGGTTTGATTTTGTTCATTGTTCAGTACTTTTAACATATTCTTACTTTTTTGTTGTTTAGCTGATCAAATTGGAATCCATGTCTATGTATTGGAATCCATTCAGTGACTATAACAATTTGACTGGTAATCAGCTGCTGACAAACAACTGGAAGGTAAGCTTTGTTACCATAAAACAATATTACATTTAGTTATTGAAATCGTTCTGTCCTGTAAGGAAAACATTTCCCAGATTTGGTATAATTTCGCTTCACTAGCTGCCAAGAATTACTTGTAATTAGGGATCGACCGAGTCCGGATATACCCGGATCCGGCGCCGGATAATGCAGTATCCGGCGAGATCCGGATCCAGCCATTATATTGAGTCGGATACCATTTGCAACACAACCGAAACATGTCCCCCGTAAACATGTTGCATGCCTTGATAAAATAAATCATAGTAAATTAACTGAGCGATCTACAGGTATAAAAAATTGCAGATGTAATAATTACAGTGTAAATTTTTACACAAAAATATACTTGGGATAATCGTATCAGGTTTTCATAAGTAAAAAAAAAAGTTGAAGTTCGACTACGTAAATGCGCTTACGAAAATATTCACCTTCCGTTGCTGAACATGGGAGACCTTGAAATGATCGTTCTCTGGTTATTCTTCCATTACAGCGTTTTTACGGCTTCCGAAATCCTTTTTTAAGTTTTTCATACCGTAGAAGTAGTTTAAAGTTCTTTTATTTCCTAATTTATATTCGCTAACGTTGAAAGCAAACCGTTTACGGCCGCCATCGCATGGCCATCGGGTCCCAATTCCCAGCCGGCTGTCCGCCAAGAGACGCGCACCTGCTAGCTCCAATGGCTGTGACCCTGATTCGCTTCGCGTGACGTCACTTGTGACTGGCCCCCGCCGCGATGAGTGATCACGTGCTATACACGTGCCAATCGGGGAATCCCAGCTTTCCAACGGGACCAAGATGGCGGCCGTTCGTGCGTACTTTTGTTACGACAGCTTGAACCAGGGGCTAGTTTTAGCAAACAAAAGCAATTTCACGTCAATTTTGACGACACGGCCAACAAAAACATCAGTTGAGGTAATTAAAAGATGATATTAAATTAAAAATAAATCCAAAATATGCGTGCCAAAGTACCTAATTCAGTCGGAATTACATCTCTGTTGTATGCAATGGCGGTTTTTCTTTCCAAACGGGACTTCGAATCCAGGATGCGTCGGGAGCTTTAGAAACGGGTTTGAAGTGACGATAAATCGTGGTTTGGACGCCAAGGGGTTAAATTCGAAAAGTAAGACGGTTTAATGACGGCATCAAAAACTAGCAAGAAATAATAGAATGATAAACCAAAGATGACTTCCATGTTGCAAGAGTCGAGACAGTTTTGTTCATAAAATGAAATAAAAAAATACAGCTTTTTTTATGTTGGTTTCGTTCCTTTTTTTTTTTTGCTTTCGGCCTTTGTTAATATTAAACGGAACGAAAGTAATTTTAAGCTGTAAATAAAAGACCTGTTGTGATTTTGATTTTTTTAATGCAACCAAAATTCAATAATTTTAATCTAAATACATGCATGGACCACATACTGGTTTCACAAACATTGTAAAATTTTGCGAGTTATTTTTCGAAATGAAGCAGTAGACTAATCAATGAGAAATCAATCAACTAGAAAAATGTTTTCTGATTAACCTAATGAGTGCTTTGTTTGACTATTAAAAAAAAAAAATTTGCAGAATTTAACTACATTGCAAAAATAGTTCCGTAGCCTACATGCAATTATACTATACTGGTACTCATAATAGCGTAAGACTTCGACATGTTTAATGCAAGAAAATAATGTGAAACAAAGTGAAAATTAACACAACAGCTGCAACTTATAAGGGGGGGAAAATAAACAAGCTTTTTTCGTTTTTATGTGCGAATTACCCGGTATCAGGTACCGGTCCGGCTCCGGCACCTAGATCCGGAACCGATCCGGCACTGACATCAAATTATCCGGAACCGACCCGGATCTGGCAAAACGGTATCCGGTCGATCCCTACTTGCAATACTACAAAATACTTTGCTATACTGTATGAAAAAATATATATATGTCTTGATTCTCGGACCAAATCGGTTTAAAAAGACCATTAACCAAGCGTTTATTTTTTAATTTTTTTTTATGTAATTGTTAACCAGGTACAACGAAATTATTAATTGAGAAATTTGCATAATAATCATGAGGCAGCAGAAACTGGAAACTAGGGTACTGGATTCCTGCTGTAGCAGAACCTTGATTACCTAAACCCTGTTTATCCAAACATCCTGACTGTCCTGCCTCCATTTCTTGAAAAATAATCAGAGATTGATTTATGCTTAGACAAATAATAAGAATAAAGCTTACTTGAATTTCTGTTTCCGGAATAATTTAATTTCATTACAGAATTTTCTTTAGTAGGCCAGTCTTGCATTTTAAAACAAAATTCACTAACTCTAAAACTAAGCCAAGTTAAACGTTTTATTCCTTTGTTTTGCAAGTAACCTGGATATCCAAACTATTTATATATCCCAATGCTCTCGGTCTCAATTAGTTCAGATTATCAAAGTTCTGCTGTACCTACTTAACAAATCAATGTCAAATGTGTACATAAAGAATAGTAATTAAAAAATGTCAGAATTTTAGATTAATGAAGATGCAGTCCTTGTGCATAATTTTCAATATGCAGTGTGCCTTTTTGGCCTTTGGGAATTACCTGTTATGGTTGCTCTATGACTTTACATTGATGTGTTAACCTAATGACTTGATCCTGAAGGCTAACAGGAGCAACAGGGTTCCCACACAACCTGGGAAACTTGGGAAACTCGGGAGATTTTTTTGGTCAGGAGAAACCTAGGGAAATCTGGAGATTTGAGAGGTTAAGCGCTTAAAAGTAGGGATGTGCGAGTAGAAAAATTTTAATTTGAGTCGAGCCGAGCCGAGTTTGCAGTAGAAGAAACGAGTATCGAGCCGAGTTCGAGTATTTGATGGAAATATTTTGTTTGCAAGTTTCTCTTTAATTTGTTAAGATGATAAGAACAAAGATGGTGCTTAATAACTGACTCTGTGGGTCATGGTTTTACAGTTTTAAGGATGCAACTTAATAATGGTTTCAGTTATTGACTTTTAATCTGTACCACTGGAAAGCTCTCGTCGAGACGATCGATTTGGTATATTGGAATGTCAAAATCCTTCAAAAATTGGCAAAGTTATCGCATTTTCGCCGAATTCGAGTTTTTCAAGTATGGACTTGAGCAGCGAGCCGAGTTCGAGTACAAGTTCTATACTCGGCTCGGCTCGAATTTTTCGAGTATCGCACATCCCTACTTTAAAGTCAAGTGGATTTTAGTGTACGGAAGTTATTGGATAGTTATTCTAAATCTCAAAATGTAACCACACATTTTTGAGCAATGTTAAAACTGAGTTTTCTACTTTCCGGCTGAAAATATCACACTACCTGTAAATTTAATTGCATTCAGTTCCTGAGTGCTTGTTACCCTGGAGGATTCAAAACTCTCTCGATACGCCCAGCTGAACCGCCCATCTGCGCATGCGCCAGCACGTGCAGACCCTCCATAAATGGTATTACGGCGTTAGCCAACCATCTCTTTTCCTCCAGCCTCCAGCTGCGACACACCGCCATTGTTACCCTCCCGCTTCAACGTTCGCCGAAAGACTCCGTTCGCCGAAAGACTCCGTTCGCCGAAAAATCCCCCCCTGATGTTTGCTTTCATTCTTCTTACGTATGCACGTTTCGATTGAGCACGTTCGCCGAACGTTCTCTCTTCCTCTTCTCTGCTGCGTTCCACCATCTGACTTCACTTTCCTACGCTCGTCGGAAAACCTTAGAAGATGTTTCCTCATTGATGAACTGGTTCCTGACGGATACCCATGTTCGCCGAAAGTCTCTTTGCCTTGCTTGAAATACAAGCACCCGTACCGATTCTTCCTTTCGCCGAAAGTCAAGCCTTCGCCGAACACCACAAGCTTTCGCCGAACGTTAGCTAGCCTTCGCCGAACGGAACCTTCGCCGAAAGCCACTAATCTTTCGCCGAAAGACACTTGCTTTCGCCGAACACTACCTTCGGCGAAAGGGGAATATAACCACCAGCCTTTGCTGACTGCCACGGGTCTCTCACCGCATAACAAGCCTTCACCGTACCCTTTGCTTTGCCATGGGCCAAACACATCTTTTGCTGCTCTATCTACCTTTTTGATGATTGATCCATCTGAATTCAAGATGAGCCCTGCTGCTTTCCTTCATGATCGTCGCCTGCCCCTTCCTGGACCTCCTGGACAACGAACGGGGTCGACTTTTCCATTGTTTTCCATTTTCGTCATCGTTCCCTTCTTCCGCATGGCATTGCACGTCTGTTGAGTGATAAGTTTGTACTCCCGTCCGGTGCTTTTCAATTCTTGCAGGAGGTACAGATGTATGACAGGTTTTAGATTTGGGGTTTGAATAACATCTCTGTAATGTGCGGTGCAGTGGCAACCCGGACCACTGCACTGCGACTGAGGTTGGCACTAGTGACCTCGTTGTCGACGCACCATTAAGCTTCAATCCACCCCCCCCCCCCCCCTTGTCTCCCGCTTATGGGAATGGTAAATTTCCCTCACCGAACTCTGGCCCTGCCGAACATTCGGCCCTTGCCCTTTTCTCGAGCCCTCGCCCAACCTTCGGCTATCTCAAACCTCTACTTGTGTACCACCCATGCCGATGCTAACCGGTAAATGTACCTTCAGTCCTCCGTCATGATCTTCTTCACAAGTATCATGAACGTTGCCCACAACCCGTATTGCCCGCCGAACATCACAACTGATGAATCTTCGCTAATCGTTTCACTTCGACACCTTCATGGTAACCTTTGACCTTCTCACACCAATCTCACGTGTACCGCATCCTCCGACGAAGCTGATATGTACCATCGGCTATGTCCTTCGCCCTCTGGTTGCGTGTCTTCCTGTAGCTGTCGTATATACCGACCA
Source organism: Lithobius niger (assembly GCA_023313725.1). NCBI lineage: Eukaryota > Metazoa > Arthropoda > Chilopoda > Lithobiomorpha > Lithobiidae > Lithobius > Lithobius niger. The sequence goes on along the minus strand of JAHWFP010092578.1, from coordinate 2,866 downwards.
TATGCTATGGTTTCGTTCTATTACGTCTATAACCTTTTGGCTATACGTATATTACGATGGTTTTATTTTCCGTGTTGACTATCTCTGTAATCTACCTGCCGCCTCGCTATACTAGTGTGTAAATTACAGTACGACCATGGTTTATGTTATCTGATTGCCACTTGATTGCCACTTGATCCTTACAACTTACCATGACTGTTACAATATTAAATCAATATTATAGCCACTATCAACAATAGTTGTTGTTAACTACATAAAATTATTAGTGTCACTTCCCTCATGCTCTCGTCTTGACGAATCGCTTCTTAGTTGCACCAGCCCACCGAGAATGCTTGAAGTTCGTCGAAATGCCCCAAACCATAGGTTCAACGAACTCGTACAAGCAATGTAAATCCTGCCCTGAACCTTCACCGCAAGTCCAAGGGAAGCGATCCTCCACCATTAGTCTAACATTCGCCGAACGCTCATCCTTCGCCGAATACAGCCAACCTTCGCCGACCGTATGTAAGCCTTCGCCAGGTGCACAACGTTCGCCGAACGCAAAAGCCTTCGCCGAACATAAGCGAGCCTTCGCCGAACGTTCAACCCTCGCCGAATGCAGCTTGCCTTCGCCAAACGTGGACAGGTTTTCGCCGAACGTATACACAACCTTCGCCGAACGACGGCTGGCCTTCACTGTGCGCACACCCCCCCATGGAACGTTCGCCGAACATAAACAAACCTTCACCAATTATAGGCAATTCTTAGCCCAACGAGAACGACAACATGAGCTGTCCACGGCCGTACCATGCTGTCAACGCCAGTCCTCACCCAATCACCGAAGTTATGCAGTACCTGGCCCGATTGTACTCGGATGGGTGACTGCCTGTGAATGCCGGGCGCTGTACACATCAGCGCCTCCTTTGTCGAACACGCGTCCTTGACTCTGTCACTATGGACCCCTCCGTTCGACCCTTTCAACTCCTCCGGCCAACCTTGTGCCTGAAACCCCAGCATTGTTGTCCTATCATTGCCCACGCAACCATCACGGCAGCAATTATGTAATCGCCTTCCATGAGCACCCCTTTGAAACTTATTGGATTTATGAACTTGTTGCTTGCCAGCTTGTGGTGCCTCTACTTACCATGTCCTGGCTTCCAGTAAATCATATGAATCCTACTAGGTTTCCCAACGTTATATAGGTTGCCCCCCTTATAACTCTGTTCGTACTCCTTCTCATGTGTTCATCCTATGACCTCTCCACATACACGACTCTTGCCACGCTTCATCAACGGAAACCGCTTTCAACCTGTCACACCCTTGGACAACAAACTTCGTTCGCTCCTCCAACTTTTCGTCTCGGCCACGGGTGTCCCTCGTCTTGACACGATTCTGGCAACCGTTGCTGCACACTCTGCCACCCGTCCCACTTCTGCCTTGACCAACCCTTATTTAAACCATGTTGGAAACTCTCTACATTACCACCACTCGTTTCGTCCAAAATCGGTTCCACGCCTCATGTGTAAGTCATGTCACTTACCGTTTTCCTATCTGCCGCCTTTCTCAACACAACCACGCTCAATTGTGTCATGTCTGACTGTTAACACATCTTCATTATTCCTGATTCACGGTTGTAGTAGGTATCGCACTCTTAGCACTTAACATCATTCACGGTTGACTCGCCCGCTAGCTGAAATCAGGTCAACTACTCCTGCCCATTGGGGCTCATCACATCAGTGACCAACCCACGTCTTGGGGCTAAACCATTACCACATCATCATTAACGACAATCCACTCACACTTAATCTCGCCACCTCGTCTTCCTGGCTGACTAATTTTTCAGTTGTACTAACTTATTGCTCCTCTGCACTCCATTCCCGATGGTTATCTCCCTGTTTCAACTCTTCCTCCTGCCATCCCTTATTACTTATGTTGTGGCTGTTTCTCCTTCCCGCCTTGGGGCTTTTCACCTGCAGCGACCCTCTACCCGTCTCCCGCGCTGGGGTTCCTCGTCGGCCCAGATAGACGCCGCCTTTCCTGCGCTCCTCCCTGTTCCCTAGTTCCACTCCGTATCCATGTTACCCAAAGTCCGTGGTGGAAAATCACCGTCCCTCGTCAGAGGTTGGGACCCCAAAACTGCCCGAAAACCTGATGTATTGTATCTTCCAAGAAACGTTACGACCCACACACAGCCTGTCAATGCCACCGTCATTGCGACTTCAACAATGACCCCTGTTCGATCTGCCTAACCATATCCCTTTCCGACTGGCCACTAATCCAACTGTACAACAAGAAATCTCTGGACTGGTCAACTCAGATGAGAAACAAAAAAGCCCGTGAATGTACGATGCCATCAAACGAAGTGCCCTCTGCCTCAATTCAACCTATTATGAATCCATCCACTATTCCGGCAACTGTCACCTCCTCATATTCCTACCTGGACCCTTCTACGGTCACCATGGAAACGAACACTTCTTCTACTCCTAACCTGTCGTCATTTGGGCTTGACGCAAGTCCCTTTCCTGCCAACCCCCTTTCGAACTATAGTGACTGTAGTTTTCTCTTCAACGCAACTGCACAGAAACTTGATCTCAATGAAAAGGAAATGAATCGCCTTCGACAAAACTGTGAGCCCATTGCATCTCACTGCGCTAGCCTTGAAACCAAACTTGCTAATGCCCGGAAGCTGATCGACGCTTATAAGCTGAACATACAGAACTTAACGACCAGCAACACGAAAATGCGACGTAAAATTGAACTTTCTGATGCCAGACTCCGATGCCTATCTCCTCTACCCATTTCAACTTCTCGTCAACCCATCGTCAAAATTCACAGCCCTACACTTCCACGTAAGCCTATTCGTCTCACCACTCGTGGCACCCAGACA
>JAHWFP010092577.1:65087-85962 GCA_023313725.1 Lithobius niger | reverse complement strand
GAGGGAGACACAAAAAGCCAAAGACGAAACTGAAATGGGAAGAGTGAGAAACACCAGAGAAGCAGTGTACCGAATTCCTTGCAGGGACTGTGATGCAGTATATATAGGTGAAACTAGAAAGGGGGTGAGAACGAGAGTGGCACAACACACGGCTAACGTCCGTAATGATAAAGATGATAACGGCATCGCAGTCCACTGCAAGAAAACGAAGCACAAGATTGATTGGAAAAATACCAACACTCTAATTGAGTCAAACTCCAGGAGAGACGCACACCTCAGATGCTTAGAATCCTTGGCCATACGACATCATGAGCAGAAAGGGATGGACCTTATGAACATTCAAGGCCCAGCCTTTCCAAGAGTTTTACACCTAGCCAACAAAAGCCTCCGCAGTTGCCTTGATGATCAGTGGGCATTGCAAGAACGATCGGAAAAATAAGTGGTGCAGCCCTGCGAATACAGGAGGCTGCAACGCCGCTCAAATTTGAATCCACTAAATGTCCAGGTTGAAGAAAATGTAAGAAAAAGTCCGGAAAATCCTAAAGCCTGAAGAAGACGGCAGTGATCGTCGAAAATTAGCGAGATTAGGTGGTCTCGGCGAAGTGAAAGTGAGCGAACTGAAGTTAAATTCGTTTTTATGTTTTGTTGAATTTGGAGTTTCACAGTATAATGTTCCATAACGACGTTTTTAGATTCCACGGAAGTTCGCACCCTCCAGCAAACACACACAGACAGTTGTTCCCCCCTTCCAGAAAAAAAATTATGACTACCCATGATACACAGAAAGGCACAAATGGGGAAGAACCTACATTAACAACCAAAAACAAAATTTTGTTCCCCTTTTTTTTTTTACTGCGCCATATGGTCGCTACCGCTGAATAGCCTACTCGGCGACACATGTCATGCACTCATCCAAGACACAGTTCCCAGTCCTAGAACACACAAGATCAACAATAAAATGAAGCAAAACACACAAAAAAATCCTCTACATAGTCTCATTATAATCAAGAGTTCCTCTACAGTGTGTCCATTAAATAATCCACTATATGTATTATAAAAATGCTGTATCATACAGCATGACTGGGCTGCTGCACTGTGCCAGACAGCTCTTTTACGACGATGCACTTCAACGTGCCACAACTGAACACACAAGCAGAAGTGCTACTTGGCGTGACCATGCCACAATAATAACAAAAAAAGTCTGTATAGGCTCAAACGCGCAAGCGCCGTGCAGCAATTTTGGTTAGAGCCCACATGCAAAATTAGGGTGAACGAAAAACGTGGAGTGATAACGTTCGGCGTCTTCCTTCTCAACCGCTTTCTATCGGTCACACATTCAGCATGCAAATTCGTATTCGCCCAAGTTCAGTCTGTGATCGGTCCTAGGTCGTCGGGGTATGGGTGCTACTGTCCAGCAACGCCGCATCTACTCACGCCAGACCGGGGTTATGGTGATGGCTGGGTCTACTCCTCCTATCGGTGCTGTTGCCGTTACAATCGTTGACAGGTACACACATCGGAACAGCATGCTGGGTGTTTCGATCTGAATTGGTGGTGCGCTGTCGTCACTCCTGTATCCGATCGGTTTCAGCCAGTGAATTTTCTCCCTAGCTTTTGCAGAATAGCACGTGCTGCGAAAGGCGACACTCGGTCATGCGGTCATGATGCTTCACCCTGCCACCGACTCCGCGTCCTGCTGCCGGACCCCTGCTCCTCCTGCCGCACTCGATGGGTTGTTCTGCTCACCAAGTTGTCGACGATTCCCGTTTATAGAAAAAAATCAGCAGACACCACCAATTTACGGCTGTTCCTAGCGTGGGCACATTGGTCATGTATATTCCTGGATCTTGCTTCTTCCATAGTAGCAGTTCGTCCATCATAACAATATGCCAGAGGTTAACCCAATTTGCCGATCCGAGTATTGTGCATGCCAATTTTGCCCTCTCTTTCATTGATGCCGCCGCCGCTTGTGGCGGTACGATCGCAATCCTCGGTTCCCTCATTTTTGGATTTGCTCCTCCGTCACTGTCATCGTCAAACGGAATTCGCAGCGTGCCTGTCTTTGGGTCATCATGGTTCTGCTGTCGCAGGATTTGATCTTGGTCTTGAAGGGCGATTTCGTCCGCTAGTTCCGTCATTGGGATCTTGCATTCACATTGTTCTTTGTTCGGTGTGTCACACCTGCACAGGCTTGCGATGTCCGTACTTGCCATATCCATGTCCTCAGTCCGTTCGGGCGCCATCATGTGATGATGCCTCATGGCCATCGCAGCAATAATGGAATGTACAGTGATTAATCTTCAAAGCGAACCACAACAATCAATTCCTTCGTAATTCCTTTATATTCGCTGAAGACAGTTACACGTACAGTATCAGCTCTGTTCTCTACTCTGGCATATCTTTGCCCGTTAGCTCGTCTGTCTGCGTGTATTATTTACAAGGTGCACCCCCACTTCCATCCAACCCCCACTCACCACACAAGTGCTAGGCAAAAGCAATGGCTCACCTTCACAATGCAAATGTTGCGAAGGTTTCTATTTTCATGTTTTTGTCCCACGTACGAGTAGTTTTGCAACATTCACTCAATGAATGTATTGTTGCAAAAGCTGTGTATACGTGGGATACTCGAAAATGGGAAGTACAAGTCGTTTTAAGCTATTTTTTTTTTATCATTGGCCACAAATTGGTTTGTGAGTGAACACAATAACCTGTGTGTTGGATAATTTTCAAGGAAGAAAACACCGTTCCTCCTCTTCAGTAGTCCACACCACAGTTCGATGGATGCTCACACCATGTTGCCGTTGAGCGTCCATCGAACGAGCGTTTTCTGCCATGGTGTGGACGAGTGAAGAAGAGGAACGGTGTTTTCTTCCTTGAAAATTTAAGTGAACTGTGGCAACGATTTTGAAGGTGATACAAGATTTTCCTGTATTTTGAGATGTCTGAATATTATCACTGTGTACGCCGTTTACCAGTTTTTGGATGGCAACAAATCACCAAAGCGTACGTGAATCCTTTCCGCCTTCCTTTCTGATCCGAAAATTGATTTCGTACTTTTCTTTTTCTAAAATTGGCAGGAATGAAAGCTATCGGAACTTCGGAAGGCCAATCGCAGGGCATAGTTTGTCCCACGTGACATCGCTGTCGCAGCTAACTCCAGCCCAACAAAAATGGATGCATGTTAAACGACTGATATTTTAATTAAGGAAAGCACAGTGGCGGATCCAGTAGTGGGTTGGGGGTGCAGCCACAGCACGTTCTGGTGCCCCCATGGCTCGACTGGCAGCTGGCTTGGCTCCCGTCTGATATTCTGATAAACCCACCAAGCCCACCACCGGCTAACCAAGATGCGTCCCACTTTAAGAGGGCTGGGAACAGGGGAGACAAACAAGTGTTTCCATGTTCCATGCCTCAAGGGGTGTGGGTTACCCAGAATAGTCTGATGAAAGGCGATAGGAAACAGTCATGCCCTCATACACACAAGCACACGCCACACCAACTTCTGACTTCAGCGCATCAGTGGGAAAACCACCGATGGCGATATCCAACGAACTCCTGTAAATTCGTTCCGGGTGAAGTGGAATTTTTTGGGAGGGCTGCTAGACGGAATGTGAAAATGCTACTTGGGGCATGCCAAGGGACCACTAGTACCACCCCAAGCCTCAAGAGGCAGTGCATTTCAAAGGCCACAGGACAGGAATGATGGACAGCTTGTCACGGAAAACATCCCGCGTCTGCCTCCCAGGCAGATGGTGTGTGCTGTGGGGTTCAAGCGATCTACCTGTAATCTGTGGTGACAATCACAGTACTTTGGTAAGGTTGTTAAATACGAAGTTAGCAACCCTTTAGTTGCTAGGGCCTGCATGATTGTGGCTTTTGAGTTGCATTCTTTTAAATGGACGTGTTTGTGTATGGTACATGGTTCGCAGCTCTTGTGCTGTAACCGTTTCATCTAATCTTTGTGGCTGCATATACTTGTCTCTGATTGCTGTGAACTGCGATTTGTATTCCTCCCTCTTAGTTCAGGGGTTTAAATATTTCCTATTTTTTAAGACGCAACTGATCAAAAAATACACAATGTATTTTGCAAAACAGTTTAATCGACTTAGAAGTCTTCAGATTAAAGCAACTACGTATTCCATTTCGTAACAAAATAAATAAAAAAAACTTTTATATTTTAATAGGCTATTCATTAATTTAAACAAGAAACAAAAGACTAGCATTTATTTTTAATCGCGTAAAATAAAAAAAAATACTTCCAGTAAAGTAAACCTAACAGCCGTAGTCATTTACAAATAATTAAATCTGTTAACAAAGGCATACGATAACAATGTCATTTTCGTCATAAAACCTAAACGCCGTACACCGATTGCATTCTATAAATAAGTTTCTGTTTATTGTCCCTACATTTTCTTCAGATTTTGCAGGAACAAAAACAGCCATGTTCACACTGTCAGGGTTTAAAAGAACTTCTTTTCTTGGAAGTGATGTATCCAACACACGAAAACACACATTCAGAATGTTCGGATGACACAGATGTAGCAGGAATGCAGGAATATTTGGGCAAGTATAGCCATCGTCAGATATTTTACAACTTTTTCTTTCCACCATTAATCAAATATAAGGTAGATGGAAAATACAAAAAGCTTGGTTAGAAAATTACCCTACGTTCTGTTTTTCTGGCTATTCAGGTCTCAAATGTCCAAAAACATAATGCAGTACGTAACATAATTGCGCTGCAAAATAAAAATTAGCGCAGCAATTGCAAAATTATGCTTAGCAGTTTTCATGACGCATAATAATTTTCTAGGAAAGCAAAAGGACATCTTTTTCACTTTATGGTTCAGGTAGAACAAGAGAATGGGATCGTCTGACGTACAAATTGCATAATTTTTATTTTCCTATTTCGAAACATTCTGATGCTTTTAAACTACGATTGCGAATTTTCTGAAGAGTGCTTCAACTTCATTGAATGCTAGTAGTATAAAAATAAAATTAGCTTTCTGTTGGGTTGGGATTAGCTTTCATTTATGCCGCTGTGGATTATTTTCTCAACATGACGTAGGCTAGGCCTGCACTGTTGTTTTCGTTCCGTGCTGGCGAATTAACCTCATCTTCATTGTATGGGCCAGGCCTATTTCAAAAGTATTTTTAAACATATTTTGGTCATGATGTTGTTCAATATTGTGTCGCAAATGTCTAAAATTGTGGTGCATATTGCATAAGATACTGTTCATTTTGATCACTAGTATTCAATAATTGTTGTATAGCCAAGTAAAATAAAAGTTGTTGCACTCAACTTGAGTTCAGTCCGCAGTCTAAAGTTATAGCTTCTATTAACTTTTTTTTTTACTATTAAGCTTATCGGAACAGTTGCGGTTGTGGCCGTTTGAAGTGGGTAGGATATACATGTGTGTGGGGAGGAGGGGGGGGGGGGTTAAAACGGAGTCTGTTATCCAAAAAGTTTATTTTAGTTGATTAATTTATCATATACATTCACACGTTTCGCAATAGTCCTATTAGTTTTTTGCTATTTTGAAGGGAATCAAAAATTGGTTAAAAAAAATAATCGGTGCGCCTGTCTCTCATACTGGCAAAAGCTTTGATGACGTCAGAGTAGAAGGTACGAAAAAGATTGTTGCAGTTCATACTGTGAAACTAACAACTTGAACAATTACCGAAATTATAACGTCCGTAACTTTTCACAACATAGACAAACACTATTAATCCCAAGGATTATTGGGACTTCCCTAAAACATCTTCCTTCGTTTTCATTACTACCGTATTCGAATTTGGCCGCCCTCGTAGCCTCCAGTAGTTGTAGGGCTGTCTGCTCGATTCATGTCCCTCCAATTTCCACAGACAGTTAAGCTTCTTGCAGAGATTGTAGCTCGTCAAGTGTGAGACCCTCGGGAATGCAGGACCTTGGATGTTCATCAAAGTTTTTCCATACTTCTGGTGTTGTTGTACGGTGAGGGACTCAAGACATCTGAATTGGGGGTCCCGTGTGAAGTTAGACTTAAAAGGGCCTGCCTGCCTCTCTTATAACAGCCACGAGCAGATCGTCATCCACGCATTTACCAGCGCCAAGGTATGCTAGGGTGGTAGCTGCGTTCCTCGCAGCGAGGAACGTAACTGCTGTCTTAGTTGGCTTTGGGAATAGTACATGAAACAGCATCAAGTTAAAGATTGTGTCGTCACAAACTGGAATGATTCTCGTATTTTACCGTCACAATTTATAATTTTCTAGGCTAGTGTCTTATAATTTTGCTTCGGCGATCTGTTGGAATAATTAATTTTAGTTTTTATTGCATTAGGCCGGGAAAAAAAATAAGTTTGGTTCTCGGGCATTTCGAAAGTCGAAAAAGGACCAGGCCACCCGGCATTTTATTTTATTATTTATTTTCAAAATGCTATGAAAATGCTCAACATTTTTCTTTAACTTTTAAGCAGTATGAACGTATATATACGTCCCAAAAAAATCATCCCAAACGCAGTAACGACGTATATATACGTCGAAGCTTTGAAGGTAAACTATGGGTTGAAAAACGCAATTTTCTGTCAAAATATCGAAATGCAAAACGCTGAAATTCCTGACATGTTGTGCATCGATTTCTGTAAAAAAAAAAACCCGTTGTTGCCAATATCTACAATTTTATTAAAAGCACTTTAGTTGAGTGTAGACTAACTAAAAACTGCAAAAACGTGTTTCTCATTCTTTTTTCCTAAGTCAAAAAGCAGAAAATTGGTCATTTTTGATCAGCTGTAGCGGTCGAAGCCTTTGTCTGGGCGCTCTCATCTTGTATTAGTTGGAAAGCTGTAATTCCCTTCAATCTAGGCCTCTCAACTTATTTTCTCGATGGCCGTTTGGCATTGGCCAATCAGGCGAATTGTAGCAAGATTGTAGTAGGCCGTTTCTGGCATTTCAAGCTAACTTTCCAAAGCATTTTAAAATCGCGTTCCGTTTTTGGCTGGTTGGTACCACGTGACCGATTTGCGTGATCTCATTGGCTGATGCGTGATTTCAACATGGATGCCGCCGATCGCTTCGGATTTCACGTGAGTGCTTGAGAGCACTTGTGTTTTAGTTCGTCATTACAAATCAAAAGAAGATGATGTTTCACAGCATTAAAAAATTAAATTAGCAGCCACGGTGCAAAACTAAAATGGAAATGGAGCCTATAAACCTTCACACTATTGCTTATCAGGTGGGAACAAGTTCGAACAACAATTTTTTGCCTAACGCCGACTTTCAGACGCGTTTTGTCAACACGGACATTTTCGATTTCATTTGGCTACTGCCCGTAATTAAAAAAACAAAAAAACATCGGTTCTCCGACACTATTAAAGCCATTTGTCCGATTTTTTCTGTGCATTTTAATGAATATCTGTTGCGTGCGTGTAATAAGTTTGAAATAATTGTGTCCAATTGTTTTCGCAAGAATAAATATTTCGTTAGTGCCTCACTCCACGGGTAACGACGTAAGACGAATGAAATAAAAAGCCTTTGACCCGCATGATTTTTGGGGACCCGCTCGCGCCCGAGAACCGAACAATTTTTTTTCCCGGCCTTAGTCTTTTAGATTTTTGATCTCATCGTAATTATTAGCAAATTAGTACATGCACACACAGATGAAACGTCATGGTTATTGTAAGCGCGCAAAGCATCAGAATGTAAATAAAGTTCCCCTAAATTCATCTTATTGGAAACGATGGTTTCCTCCGAGGTTTTTGATCTTTGGAGTCTGGGTATCCTCTCCAATCAGGTAATTCGGTAAGCCGACTTTACAAAGGGTTAAACAAAAAATAACCTTTGTTGTGTAAAATATTAGGTTTATTTAGTTTATAATTCTTAATGAACACTGTAACCTCATACAAACATTTTATTAACACTGGCGATAGCCAGTGTTAGTAAGGGTCGACCTAGGACCTCTGTGTTAAACTCTCAACTTTGAGAGCTTATAACTCCGTCAAAAGTAAACATCTTTAAACCAAATTTGGAATCTAGCCTTGACTAGTAAAGGCCTGTCTGCAGTCCAAAAATTGTGAAATTCGGTCCAGCCAAACTCGAGATGCAGACGGGGGCCAAATAGACAACTTCTTGTTCAGCTTCTTGTTGTTGTTGTTGTTGTTGTTGTTCTGGAGATACTTTCGTCTGTCCTCTCTACAGGTCAAACCATTTGTCCTATAAAGCTGGTTCTTAGCTCATTTTACAGGTATTGCTCTGTAGATGTGCCCTTTTCATAAAGCCTTTTCTAATTGGTCAAGTGGTTCAGGGGTTACGGAGCTCTAAATCACTAGATTGATTGTTTTACATTGTTTTAAACATTGTTATTATGGAACAATACCAAAAGCAAACGCTAGCTGCAAGACATAGACTGAAGATTAAAGGATTTGTTTCTATTGTTACCATTGGCGATAGCCAGATTAGTAAGGGTCAGCCTAGGGTCTCTTGTGTTAAACAATCAGCTTTGACCGTCAACTGCACTGTTTTACAGTTTAGCTGCAATTCTAAAAGTAACACGAATTAATAAACAAAAACGGAACGTTAAATGTTTAGAGTAAGGATCTAAAAGTCAAAACCTAGAAGGAACACGGACAAGCTTTGACAGTCAGGGTCTAGATGTAAAATTTTGTCAGTAAGAGGCTGGAAAGCATTAGACCCTTACTACCCGGTGGTCAGCAATAAATACATTTTGACGAAAAACTGGAAATCCTCCTACAATGACCCATGTGATGATCAAGTGGTAGTACGGTTATACGTTTCCTGCTTTGCTTTACGTTGAAAATTATTTTTCAATTTAGTAACATGCCAGCATTATTCGTAGCAGAGAGCATTATGGTAATCCGCTGCCATAAATCTACGAAATATAATAAAAAATACTAAAGCATCAAAAGACAAAATGCCAAACTTCACAAGAAAATTGTGTTATTAAAGTTCCATAACAATATTCTAAAAACAAAGAAAACCTGCTACAACCGTTCATACACACGTTCAATCTGAAGAGACTAGAACTAATCTAACCACCGGGTAGTAAGGGTCTAATGCTTTCCAGCCTCTTACTGACAAAATTTTACATCTAGACCCTGACTGTCAAAAAGCTTGTCCGTGTTCCTTCTAGGTTTTGACTTTTAGATCCTTACTCTAAACATTTAACGTTCCGTTTTTGTTTATTAATTTTTAGCTTATGTCCGACCTACCACATGCATGTGCCATGGGAACAAAATTCAGCTAAAATTGTGGTTTTTCTCCTTACAGAGCATACACAATATAGGCACACTGAAAAAACAACTTTCAAGAAAAGATAAAAAAAAAAAAAAGTTTCACTTGACCTGTGTACAGAAGTTCCCAGCCCCACACTGTGTCTACATTCTACGTCTGCCTGGGCATCACTAAAGCCATTCGTAAGTGATCTACTCTTCTTCCTTTTTTTTTTCCTGGCTGCTGATAATTTTCTAGAAGCATATCGTATCTGCACAATATTGAAAGGTAGGCACGCTTTGTGTAAGTACCTGGGGTTGTTCCTAATGCTTTTAGTGCATTTACAATGGGATAACACACAATACAGCTAGTGCTGCTGCCAACTTCATTGTTGCACAAGGTTGCCCCAACAAGGCTTTTTTTTGGACAGTATTTTTATAAGTTGGTTAAGGCTTCATTCACATTTTGCATGCCGCCTGCAACACATCTCTCTAGTATGGTTGTGGACTGTGGAGCACAGATCTTTGGGTCTATGAATATAGGCTTCACCACATTTAGTACGGCATTAGGTAAACCGTACTTGTGCTTAGATGTGCCACCTGTACGAGCAGCTAGCATTTGTATTTACATGAGCTGTTGGTTCCATGAGGACAAAATCCGTGCGTAGGGTGGTCATCTGTTGATGCAACATGATCTAAGCAGGTGAATATGTTGCTTTACATTGCAGCGACACTACCAACGTTCATGCAAATAGCTGCCAAAAAAATTTTGAAGGGAATCGATTAAGGCTGCCCCGATATTGTTACTGGATCAGATGCGATATTTGTGGTATTGGTATCTGCAACTTTCACGGAAATATTGGTAACTTGTGAACCGTTCAATATTACGACATGCAGTTAGCAGCGTTTTGCTCAGGAAATTGGGAGTATTTTTGTATTTCATATTTTTTTTAAATTTTAATATTAATTTTAAAATTTTTTATTTTAGTAATTAGTAGGCTATTGAAGAAAACTACACTAAAAATGTCACAGCACTTACTTTAAAATACGGGAATCATCTCCGTAGCACAGTATACCCACAATTTCAAATAAAGATATCTACGAATATCGTCTGCAAATTTTCGACTGTCAATACTCTGGAGGTGTTGGGGCTCAGACGACAGTTTTCTTCAGACAAAAAAAAAACCAGAAAAATCACGTCACTATGTCATGTTTGATCGTCGTCACAGTCTTCTGCTTATTGAATCGGCGGCTGAGCGTAGGTAGGGAGGCTACGCTTGGCCGCTGATTCAAAAAGCAAACGATAGTAACGACGGTCGAACAAGACGTAGTGATGTCATTTTTCTATTTTTTGCATGAAGAAGACTGTCGTGTGAACCCCAACATCTCCAGAGTATTGACAGTCGAAAATTTGCAGAAGATATTGGTAGGCTACTGATACCTTTAGTTATTTGAAATTATGCATATACTGTGCTACGAAGATGAAAACTAAACTACTAATAACGAATTGGGGATTAAAATTAGAATATCGGTACCGAGATCGGTAAAGTGGGCACAGCCTTAGTATCAATAACTGTCAATAGTCAATCTACCTCGCCCAGCAAGTGTTTTACCATCTACCAGCTTTTGACCTTTCATAGTGGCTTTTAGCTTCCGCAAGCGTATTCCGACTCGCTTCTGCACATGGCCTTCTTTTTTAAGCAATTCTTCGTCACCGATGTAGCCGAGATACCCGATATAGGCCCTAGAAGGGGATAGTGAATGCTTACCCATTGCTCTAAAAAAGTAATTGCAAGACATTACCAAAGTAAACACGGGATTTATTCCCGTTTCAGGAACACAAAACGTTAAGGGTTACATTATTTACATTCTAATTATTTAGGTCTAAAAGTTAGGCCAACCTTCTCGGTCTGGAGCTAGTGAGGAAGTAACCTCCAGTCGGAAAAACGTCACTTCCCTAGCAACAGGTTCAAAATTCTGGTTCTGAACATCTGCCCACGGGCAGATGTTTCCACATCCTGGCACTGAACAATTGGCCACTGTTGACTGCTACCACAGTGGGCCTTAAGAGTGTTCTTCTGTCTCCATCAAACTCCCCCTTGACACCAGTATCTAGTAGGCGAAGCGGGCTTGAAGTAGATTAGTCAAATGCACTTGACGCACACCAGTTTGTGGCTTCGTCAAGCAGTCGGCTATATTGTTCTGGGTTGGCATGTAGTTGACACTTAATTCGTCCTGCATCCACCTTCTCTCGTACATGGTGATAGAGAATGTCTATGTGCTTAGTCCTTGAACGTTCGACATAACTCACAGTATGTGCTGTGGCGCTTTGCGAGTCCGTGTAGACTGACATCTTCAGGCTTCAGCCATCCTGTTTCCAGAAGCAGTTCCTGTGTCCACAGGCTTTCTTGTGCAGCTTGACTTGTGGCTTTGTACTCTGATTCCATTGACGACAGACTTAGGACCTTTGAAGGTTTGACTTCCATAAGAACGGTACCCCTCCATACGTCACGACGATTCCTGTCGTTGATCTTCTATGGTCCAGATTGCTAGCATGACTTGCATCAACATAGACCTTGAGTCCACTGTCGTCTGGATCTACCACAAGGCTATATTCTCGGGTTCCTTTCAGGTAGCGGAGAATGCTCTTGGCTGCTTGCCAGTCGTATGGCTTGGGAGCTGTTGCATGCTGCGCCAAAGTGTTTACTGCATACGAGATATCTGGTCTCGTTCCATTGGCTGTGTAGGAGAGGCAGCCTACAAGTTCCCGCAGAGGAATCTTCTCCTTTCCTGATTGTAGTTCCTGGACTTCTCCTGTTCTGAGTACGCACACGACTCATCCATCTTGAAACGCTCGGTTACTTTGTCAATGTAGTGAGTCTGATTCAATGCTAGATCTCCTGAATATGTTCTGAAGAACTTTATTCCTAGTAGAAAACTAATCTACCCCAGCGGCCTGATTTTAAAACTCAAAGTCGAGATCTCCTTGGGTAGTGCTCGCATCTTAGGTGTCAACGTCAAGGCAATTGTGTCATCAACATACACAATGAGGATACATATTCCGTCACCTTCGATGATGACAAAAACGCAAGCATCTGTTTTGCATCTATACATGCCGTGCTTTGTCATTTCCTGTGCAAGCGTATATTCCATTGGCGGCCACTTTGTTTTAGCCCGTAAAGGCTTCTTATGATGCGGCAGACTTTCTCTTCAAACCCAGGTACCTCAAATCCTTCTGGCTGAAGCATAAAAATTTGCTCCTGGTCTCCCAAAAATCCATTAAGATGTGCTGATTGAATATCAAATTGGTCTATGTTGTAGCCTTTAAGTACCGCTGCTGTGACGAGGAGTCGTAAAGTGTGGCAGTTGGACTACAAGTCTCGAAATATTCGACGCCATATTTTTGTGGGAAGCCCTTCGCTACCAGTCTTGCTTTATAACGCTCCACTTCCCCTGACGCATCTTCTTAATCTTTAGGACCCATTTACTTCCTATGCAGTGTGCACCTGGCGGTAGGTCCACTAAGTCCCAGGTATGATCAGCCACTAGTCCTCCATATTCATCATTAAGCGGACTTTCCACAAGTCGGCATCAAGACCCGAGAGCGCCTCTTGAACTGTGTTGGGTTCAACTGGATTGGCAAGAAATAAGGCTAAATGTTCATTTATTTCAGCTCAGTATCGTTGAGTTGTCCATCTGGATGCTTATCTCCTCCCAGTGGTAGCTGAGGAAAGAGTTCTGGAACGTTAATCTTTTGGGACTTGGCTCTGCTGCGAGTTAAAGGTGGTGACTTAGAAGGTTCAGGCTCAGATGACCATGGAGGATGAGCTCCTAAAATCGTAGACTCAATTCTCATAGGTTGGGTTGATGACCTGCAAGCATCAGTGTCCTGGGGTATAGGTCTAGGTTGTCTCATTTGGGGCTACTGTCCTTGACGATCGAGCTCCTTGCTGGCCTTTGCTAGTGTCTGGAGTGTGCTGCAGCCGATTAACCGCTGGAGTTGTTGACCCTGAAGGGCGGGCTCCATTACTACCGGGTGACTTGGGATGTCCTACTACTGGGGTAGATGGCCCGGGGAGGTGGACTCCTCTTGTAGGTGATCCGGATTGTACGGTTGCTGAGGTAGTTCCCCCTGAACTAGGGGTCTCCATGGGCGGTTCCAGGTCTCAAATACTGAATTGAGTAACTCCATCCGAGTTTCACTAGGTTTTCCATTTAAATGTCGAGAACCCATTACATCTTCTTGAAACGTGACTTGTCGGTTTACTATTATCACACGATTTTCAATATCGTATAGTCTGTATGTACGGGAATTCAGATCATATCCCAGCATTATGCACGCAATTCGTCTTGGTTGCAACTTTAATTGTTTCTTGGGTGCTTTTAATGCAAAACACAAACGGCCCATGCAGCGAAAATATTTCACTGTTGGTTTATAGTCAAGATTAAACCATAACTGTCTTGGTGTAACTAACTTATTTCTTGTATTTGTGCAGTGATTTTTAATATATGCTGCTGTGTTTACCATTTCTGCCCAAAAACGTAATGGCAATTTCGTTGAAACGACGGTGCTTCTTACTAAGTTCATCATAGAGAGGTTAAGTTTCTCTGCTGTCCCATTCAAGCTAGGAGAGTAGGGGGGGGGGCTGTACTCGTGTTTAATGCCTCGTACATTCATGTAGGATGCCATCTTGGAGTTCTGGTTCTCAGAACCATGGTCACTGCGAAAAACTTTTAATTTGCAACCAGTTTGCGCTTCAGCCATCGTGACGTAATTTGAGAAGTGCCCATATAACTCATCTTTCGTTTTCATAAAAACAATGGTCAAGTATCTCGAATAATCGTCAGTAAATGTTGCAAAGAATCCACTACCTGCTAGGGACGCTACTAGAAACGGGCCTACGCAGTCGCTGTAAACAATACCTAAGCGCTCACTAGCGCGCGTCTTATTGACAGTAGTAAATAGCCTGCGCTTAGCGTTTGCTTCAAGGCAATTAATTGCAAACACTTTTCTTAAGCCTAAGTGAATTCTATGTAGTGAAACCTCTTAGTGCTCTACTCTGGGCTATTTTTTTTTTCAACGTTAAGGGAGCAACGTGCATGAAGCGATTGTGCCACAAAAAAGTATTACCCGACAAAACATTTGCAGTAAGTACGTTTTGAGTTTTAGTACATGTAATTAAAACTGGGGGCACCTGCGCATTATTGACCATTTTTGTGCTAGACTGTTTTGCAGGTTTTAACGATGATGAGTTGCGTTGTATATTGACACTTACTGGAATATCACTTTCATTTAACGGCCTAGTTGTATTTGCATAATTCAGACGTGGTATTTTAAACTTGAAAACGATAAATAAACCACATGCCATTGCAAGACATTACCAAAGTAAACACGGGATTTATTCCCGTTTCAGAACACAAGACGTTAAGGGTTACATTATTTACATTCTAATTATTTAGGTCTAAAAGTTAGGCCAACCTTCACGGTCGGCAGCTAGTGAGGAAGTAACCTCCAGGTGGAAAAACGTCACTTCCCTGGCAACAGGTTCAAAGTTCTGGTTGTGAACATCTGCCCATGTGCAGATGTTTCCACGTCCTGCCACTGAACTATTGGCCACTGCTGGCTGCTACCACAGTGGGCCTTAAGAGTGCTCTTCAGTCTCCAACAATACCTCCCTCGGGCGTCTGGAATCAACTCAACGTTTGAATATTGTTAGGGTATCAGAACGTAATGTTTGTCTCCTGCCCTTTTATAGAAGTATGTGTATCGGTATCGTATTTGAAGTCGCAGCAGACCATACAAATTCTAAAGATACAGCAAATCTAAATAGTTTTCCGGTTCTCAAGACAATTTCCGTTTCACAGCTGGGGCATTTCTCTACAATATCGTTCAACGTTGCCATGTCTATTATAATGTTCCCAGTCTCTGGTTGTCTCCGATAAACTTAAGTTTTTAGGGCTTGATAACAAGAAGATATTTTTTTGAATAGCTTCCTGTGCTAAGCACTTCTGGCACTTTGGCTCCATTCCAGCGGCAGCTAATCTGTGTCTATCCCCATAAAAACCATATTATTTGCTTTTATTGGGCGGTATTTTGGCATCTTTAATGGTTCGTGGCTCAAATTCAACTGTGTCATGGCCCAATAAAATTGTTTTTGCTTCTCGGGTATTTTTTTTTAAATTTACGAAAGTTACCCGGTAAAGAGGCTTTTTTCCCCAAAAATATTCAAAATTCACTTAGGCCTATACATGTATAGTTTTATTTTTTACATATTTCTTTGATTTGCTAGGCCTATTTTAAAAAAAGAGGAGACATGAAAATATCTTTAAAATAAAAACAATACAAGGTTCATCATAGGGTGGCATACACGCCTAACAGCTGTCTCATTCTTTCAATTTTTTTGCGCTTTCGTTTAGGTTGCGACTTTTTTTAGTTCAAAAGGTTTGTTGCAGACTGGTAGCAACCTTCCTCATGTCAATTTAGACTTGATGAAAACTTTCGTCAAAAGAGTGTCCACACGGGATGTCCTGTCGTCAGTAATCTTGTTGGTTGGCAGCCACCACAATATTACTGGTAGCTTTATATGATTTTGATCTGAATGATGTGTTCCTCTTCCATCAGCTTTTATGTTGCATGCTACACTAGGTTTTTCAAAGTCCGTGCAAACCATTGCCTCTTTTACACTGTTGGGAGTTAGGGCAGATGAATAAAACGGCATGCCGTGGTCCTTTGAAGAGACCACTTGCAATGAAGGCCTGTGCAACTTCGGGCTAGGAATTTGTGCTGCAGTTTTGGTTTGCATGTATTTTTAAGATACTCCTGGCAACTGACGTTTCATTTGTTTCGTGTCCACCAAAAAACCTAAAAATTCCATTCTCTGTGCTGGAATCAACACTGATTTGTGTAAATTTATCACAAACCCTAGTTGCCGTAACAGAGTCGCAATCTCTCCCCCTTCGCCTAGCAGCAACTGCGGGCATTGTTTGCAGACGATCATATCGTCTAAATAAATAGTTAGTCTCACCCCCTGTGATCTCAGATATAATATTACTGGCTTCTGTAGTTTGGTATAAGATTCGTCGTGTTGGGCCTAGCCCAATTGGGAAGCAAGTGAATTCCAGAAGCTTCCCTTTCCATTGGAAATACACAAAAAAATTCTTGTCTTGCTTTGCCATTGGCACCGACAGATAAGCATCCTTTAAATCTATCTTTATCTTGAAATCTCCCTCCTGTATAATCGTCTTGAAAGTGTGGATCCCTTCCATCTTAAATGCCTTTACGTCAAAAACTCATTTAACGGTTTGAGATTCAGTACTGGGCGCTGGCCCTCACCCTTCTTCTTTGCAAAGAACATACTATGAACCATCTGCAGTTCTGCACCCCTGCCGGTTGCACTATCTCTACTGCCCCTTTCTTTAATAACTCCTTCACTTCTAAGTCCACCAACTTTTCCTGCTCCCGAGAGAGGCAGTATTGTTAACAAACCACCTGGTCTGGTGGATTTTTTGCAAACTGAAGGCAAGCCCCCTGAACTGTCCATAAAATCCATGGATCTTGCATTATGCATAACCATTTTGAACGCAACATTATTCTCCCTGCCTGAAACATCTGATTCGAACCCTTCACCACGCTATTTAAACTTACCTGATGGCCTGCAGAAACTACCCCTGCCTGAGTAGCCACGTCGAACTTGGGTCTTTGGAGAGAGCGGCCTCTGGGCCGTCTGAGTTGAATAACTGTAGCCTCCTCTATTTGGATTTGCTGCGGTATACGGAGCTGGCCTGCCCCGACCAGATGGGTCCTGCACATTGTAATCTAACTCTACGGATGTAAGCCAGCTCTTGAAATGTCTCATCTTGCCCAAAAAATCTGATCCAAACAATCTTCTTCTATTATGTTCCCCAAGGGAGGTCAATTTTCTGCCATCTATATTGCCTGGAAAAAGTCTGAACAACATTGATTGTCTATTCATTCATTGCACAGCTTGATGAGCACTACTCAAAAAAAAAGTTGTGAACGTTTCAGATTCCAGCCACGCATTGGCTCCTGCACTCTTTGCTCAACGACGGCCTCCAACACATTTGCGAGCGGCCCATTAGCACTGGCTCGTGCATTTTCTGTTGTCTACAAAGACGAATCATATTCTGGGTTCAAACGGATTTTCTTTTCCACTGCATACTGTTTTAATTCACATCCACGTTCCTATTCTGAACCACCTCCTTGTCCGGGATCGGAAATTGAGAACGAATCAAACGGAAAATATTTTGCTTATTAGCCTCATGCACCTTTGCCCACGGGTCCGAATACCAGTGATCGGCTAGTGGCACCAGCTGGTGGCCATGACTGACATCTTCTGCATAAAAAATGTCGACTCCCTGGCCTGATAGTGGCGTGTTGTTGGCCGCTAACTTTCGTTACAACTTCTCCGCGTAGAACTCAAGTATTGCACATTTAGGAAAGCTGAAGCATTCAATAAAGTATTCTGCAAGAAATCCTCACTATTTGCACTGATTTCGACGTCTTCACTAGATGGATTTTCGGCTGTCATGCTGCCCACGTGGTGGTCACTTGTATCATCAATCTTGTGACCTAGCAGATCGCCCCGATCCGCCGTCCGATCTTTTTTTTTGAGAACCCGATTCTACTGACACATCGCCAGTGCAATTTACTTCCAGGCTCCGAGTTTGTAATTGTTTCTGGAAGCTGGCAGCCGACTCCGTTGCATAACTTTCTTTACCAAGGATAAAGCATTTGGTTTTCACAAGTCCCATTAACTCTTCCAATGATTTTGCCACTGTTTCAAAATTACTAAGTCTTTCCTCAATGCTAGCAAACCTCATATCCACAACGGATTCTTCCTCCGACAAACCCGAATTGATTTCACGCTTCTCATCCTTCTCGAAAATCTGCATGATAGTCATCATAGTCGTCATCCCGTAACCCTCCATGTTGACAGAAAGCGCAAGATGAAAAGACTGAGGGTTGAGCACGAAAATGGGGTATTTATGAATTTTGACCTTCTAGTGGATGATGGAGATACTTGAAAAGGTCTTGATTGAAGCGTGAGGGAAGAGACTAAGCAATCCTAAGTACATGGAGTATTGCGATGCATAATGGAAGCACTTTGGGTGGAACTGATCTTCCAGCAGGACATCTAACAGCTACTTTTTCGTGAAGATCGTGAAGCTTTTGCCAGGTGAGCAATTGCATCATAGCGCCTCTCATCAACTGCTTCTTCTATTGTTTGTTTATATACTCTTAGCATTGTTGAAAACACACTTCATATTTTGGTATTCGGCCTTCATTGTGTGCTCGAAGATCTGTTATTATGCTTGGATCTTGTAATTCGCTCATCAGCCATGTTTTCTGTGGAGCAGACACCCGCTAAACTGTTATTAATGGAATGGAAATGGGCTGGTTTGATTTTGCAGAACAAGGAACGCTGTTGATAAAAATTCCGTTTAATAGCCCTTGTTTGGTACTTCTGAATATTCAGTTTAGTTGTTACAGGTGATTTGGAACGAGATAGTGCTTCGCTTTCACTTCCATTCTGAGAATGTTTCCGAATGAAAGGAACATTGCCACCATGTATTACTTAAAAAAAAACGGGCATTTAAATGGTAAAGATGTGGTAATGTTGTCAAGGTAGTACGTTGCCTAGTGTCATCCGGACAAAAATCATGTTTAAAATCGCTGTATTTCTGCAGATCGGATACAGGCAACTTGTATCTGTCAGCAGCATTGGAACTGCTGGATCACTACGATACTTTCGGTAGGAGTAACTTGATTCAGGTCTTCACTCTGTAGTTCAGAGTCTTCAGCTTTGACTTTCAAATAACTGCAGTGAGTATGCATGCTCTCTGGTAATTCAGCAATAACGTTAGCAAATGACTTCCTGGCAGATTTTTTTTTTACCCATGGCAGTTCAAGTATACTTTGTCCAGTGCTGAAGCATATTGCTTTATTTTAAGCTAACTGATGGGGGTTTGGTACAAATCGTTTGTACCCTTAAACGATTTGAATAGCTCAGGCTTGTGAGCAGGTAAGTTTTTCACGATGACTGTCAACAAACCACATTGCACTTGTAATTACTTCGACAAATTGCTTTCATGTAACATTGGCTTGATTTGATTAAAACCAGCCATTGTCCTATATCTTCTTGACTAAATTGTTGATCATTCCTTTTTTTGTCGTTGATGTAACACTGTTGTCATCACGCCTTGTGGGCAGTGTCAAGCGCATACTATTTGACATCACGGCAGACAGCACATTTTACATATTGGCATTATTAGCATATATCACTTAATGTAATGTCCAAAAACTGGCACACAAGTTCACCTAATCCCAGCACTCAAAATCACGCTTTCGAAGTTTTGAGTATGTTGTTTTGAGACGGAATATGAACAGTAATGTCATTAAGAAAAACTATCTTGATGACGAAATGGATCTTCTGTGGCAAAACATCAATGTAAAGTTCCTTCAAGGTTACATAATCGTAAAAACTACCAACTATACCACAATTACACAGAATTAGCGAGGACGTAATAACTTCAGAGACACCAGCATCACCGTTTTGGCGGAACACGTATGGCAATGGTGCAATTTGGGTTATTCCGAAGTGCTCCAATTCCTATGTGCACGTGTGTGACGGCGTTCAGAAACTACTCCTTCAAGCGCTTTAACGTTCTGTCATTTCTATGGCAAGCGCTATATATCTCCCAAAAAAAAATCGATCATTCCTCTTGACACTGTAACAAGTTGATTGTGTGACACTTGTATCCTTCAGGCTCAGTGTGCGTAATGTTCCAAAGGTGTGATGCATAGAAAAAGAAAACATCTTCAGTCCATGTCCTACTGTTGTTTTACTACTTTATATCCATATCCTATGTACACGTTCGAATTTTCAGTTCACTCTTACTCAATCCACAGAAAATCAAGTATACTCATAGTATTGCATGTACGGTTTATTTGTCAAAAGGGCAGAAAAAAAGTCGTTTGTCCTTTACTTTCAAATTCACTCACCAAGCAGCACAAATGTCTGACCATCGGCATGGTTTTGTTTTAACTGAAAACCTTGGTCGATATATGAGCAGTTGGACAGTTTAATCTTAACCAAACCGTGGCACTAGGCCTGAATTCCACCCCCCACCCTCCTTCCCTCTTAACCTGTGACCCTTCTGTGGGTACCTCTATTAATACAAACCGGCCAATCTATTGGTTTGGAAACGTTGCTGGTTGTTGCATTCAGTGTTCTGCATATTTATCACAATTTAAGCCAATGAACCAGCTTTCTCTAATAGTCCACTTTACCTTGAGGGTGTAGCGGCGCTACCTGTCACTTTAAGTGCCTTTCAGGTGAGCACCGACATCTGGTGTACTGGCGATTTTCTTAGTTAATACTCAGGGTGTCTGTTTTTACTTTTGCGGAGTTTAACAGCATTGCAGTGGCTACTGCACGGTTAGGAGGGGAGCGCCCGTGTCCTATCAAGGTTTAGAGTAAGGACGGGAAGCCAAAGGCTCACAAGAAATAACTAAATACAGACGCAAACCTATTTATGTTGCCTTTTGGACTTATGTCAGACTGCCTGAGCGGGGAATCGAACCCAGGACCTTTGAAATCAAAGGCCAAGGTCCTACCGCTGAGCCAGACTGACACGGCCGTGTCAGTCTGGC